>QVOA01013976.1:0-26774 GCA_014825685.1 Pseudomyrmex cubaensis
ACAAGGTGGTTCTTCCGGATTAAATCTTGGTGGATACGGTGGAGGCTCATCCGGCGCCAATGCCGGTGCCAACGCTAACGCCAATGCTGAGGCCGCTGGTGGAAATAGCGGAACTGTTCTTGGTGGATCAGGAAGTCATGGCGGAGGATATGGCGGCGGATCTCTTGGTGGTAGCGGTGGATATGTACAAGGCGGTTCTTCCGGATTGAATCTTGGTGGATACGGCGGAGGCTCATCCGGTGCCAATTCTAATGCCGCTGCAAATGCTAATGCTGGAAGTTCCGGTGGCACTGTTCTCGGTGGATACGGAGATGGTGTTAAAGGATCCGGACACGGACAATACGGTGGCCAAAGTGGATTCGGTGGATCTGTTGGAGGTATATATGTGTTCGCCGAATAAATTTGTATGTGTGTAAGGTCCACTGCTACAATAATCAATTATCTCTAAAACTCACGCATGTGATAATTCAAAACTTTAATAGTTTTGAAAAGACGGCACATATAATTCTTGACACTGACATTCAAATGTCTTCATTAAAAATATAAGCATTAACCAATTAACAGTTATCATCGTTGCGTACACAGTTATTGCTTTGTGTCGACGTTTATCTTGGTTGTTATGTAACGTCTTATTATATGTAAATATTCCGATAGCAGAGAGTGACCATCAATCAAGCACATTTTTTTTCTCGTAAACTTCAATATAATTCATCATATAAGAGATGAAAAATTATCCCAAGCTATGTATCATCATTGATTAACAGTCAAGTTGGCAAAAACGAGTCATCTAACTGCAAGTCATCTCAAATCGACCAAGATGTACACATGGCCATCATTAAGTATCACATCATTGTGCACGTTTACCAACGTTGTTGATGTCCATCGATCATAAACGCCATTATATATGGGATGAGAAAACTCACTTCACCACAGCACCTCACCTAGAGAGATGATGACTCTGTCAGATGTTTAATATTCATTCGTATCTAAGTCTTTTTTCGAAGAGGCGTAACTAGAGCTTTCCATGTTCGCTTTTCCGCAGGCCTAAGCCCTGAGGCCGAAGCGTCAGCATTGTCCATGGCAGAGGCTATAGCATCAGGACTGATCGTAATTAAATGATTCGCTATTCCATCTCGCAGGCTCGAACGCACAGGCGTCTTCCAATGCAATTGCGTCCGGCGGCGGCACTTCTAAAGCTATTTCCGACGCCTCATCCAACGCAAGTTCCAATGGCGGATTGGCATCAGCAAACAGCTCCAGTAAATCATCGGCCTACACGAACGGATCGGTATCCGCGAATGCAGACGCGTCCAGCAATGCATCTGCGGATGCTAATGGTGCACACAGCTCAGCATCGAGCCACGCAGCAGCCACGATCGACACCAGGTCCATGTTGGTTTTCAATTGAATATTGTGATACGACGAAACCGATCGACAGAGCATCGGCAAAAAATTTCCATGACCAGATAATACTCGGATATATATTTTATTAGTTTAATTTCTGCAAATAAACGTTTCAGGTGCGAATATAATGTTACTTATTATATACATATACATATATATATATATAAAATTTCACAATTATTAGAGAATTGTAATGATGCCATGAGATTATTCAACGATATGTTCGAATTTATAAGTATAGTTATTTATAACTTTGAACATATTTTTTAGAGATTATAATCAATAAATTAAAAGTACCTTTAGCATTTACAATATGTATAATTTTGAAAATGAACATTCTTGAGCATTTATTCGAGATTGTGTAAAAGTAGAAAGTCACACTTGTATTCGTATCGCATCAGAGGCAGCTCAAACGTTGTTTTGTTTAATAAGGACAAAATAAGATACCTCATGCTAATCGAAAATCAATTAACACTGAGATGTAAGTTACCTTAAGAGTATCTAATATTTATATAAAACATTAAACATAAATGAAAAATATGATGTACAGATCAATCTACATTTAAATTAGTTGGTTGACAAAGACATTAAAATTATAATGAATCTGCATACAAGTTATGAAGTTCTAATAGCATCTTGTTCGATACGCTTGTTTTTTTTTTAAGTTACCGCTTTCGAGTCATATATTTCAAATCCAAAAAACTAGGTTAATAAGTAATTTAGGTATCAGCAAATAACTCTCATGCGTGATTTCAAAGTCAGATATTTCTTCATAAGCTTTTCGTTTATTTTCTTGTAATCGGTTACATCAGAATAGTTACAGTTTTTAACATATACTTTACATTAGAGTTTACATGTACGATGTTTAGTTCATTTTTCTACTAAGAACAAATTTAGAAAGTAAACATTGTACATATGTATGTAACGCCTCTGATAGAGTTATTTTCCATAATTATTTAAGACGTTTTACAATGATCTAAATAATTTTATATGCGCACTTTCTAGTAGCGAACAGTATAAAGACGTATACGAACAGACACGTTATAAAGCCTTATTTTAAAGCCTTAATATATTCTCTTTTTATTTATATTCGTACTTAAATTATATCTATCGTATAGATCGTTTTCTTTAAATTTTGGATCTGTGATTTGTATTAAACGTGCCAATAATAATTATACACTAAGATTATATAATAAAAATTACACATGTAACGCACGCACACATGCAAAGATGTGATAAATTAAAATTACCTCTGTTAATGTATAATTATGAAATTTTTATCTGTTAACTTTATGTTCGAAACAAAAACTTCCGTAGATTCTGAAGCGCAATCTTTACTGTTTCCAAGAATAACTCTCAACGACCAAAACATGCTTGCGTTTTTGTTTTTAATAAAAAGAAAAACTTTCGTAAAACAACAATCGCGGTTGACATTGGTCGACGTATCGTCTCTTTGTCTTTATTCTCACGATAAAACAGGCGTCTCTCAAGAGTGTTGGAAACAACGGAGATAAAAACTCGTCGAACTTGTTCTACGCAAGAGTGCGAACGAGGAAAACGGAAGAAAGAATCGTAAAGGTGCGATGAGCAAAACAAAAAAAGAGAGACATAGGGAGAGAAAGGGAGAGAGACGAAACGATGGCGACGTCTGTTTGTTCGATCCTGCAAATTCTTGCATATATGATTCTCGCAATTAATACGCAATTATCGATAATGATTTTTTACACCGCATGTTGTTTCTTCAGCGATTTCGCGGAATTATCGTTATTATCACCCGTTATCGTGTACGTATGCAAGTAATAACGTAATATGATGTTTCTCATGTACTTTTATGTAATATAATATCGCGCGACATATGTAAGAATGTATAAAAACAGTTTTAATAAATTTTTTCTGATCTACTACAACCAGATTTCATTATCTATTAATCTAAAACTATTTATAACATAAGATAACTTTGAACAAATTCTAAATTCTTGAATGTTTTTTATAGTACATCTTTTCTTTTTTTAAATTCTTTGTTTAAAGTGTTTTAACTTATTTAAAGAGTTTTTACGCCAAGAGTACGCAATAATGAACGCTTTATTACCAGTGAAAAAAATTGAGTGTGCTTATAATGCAGGTTTACAAAAAATGTACACACAGATAGCGCAAGGAATCACCGTTATACATCTATACTGTCGATATACCGTAGATAAGCGAAATATAACGGGAAAGACAATTCTTCAAAATTACAAACAATATCAATATAAAATTTGTTTAGTCTTTAGAGAGACATGCAGTAAGAATGTAGTTAGCTAATTTATCTTTTCTTTAAGTCTGCATCAACGATGACAGCAAAAATGATAAAAAGCAAAATGATAAAATTCTTTTTTCTGATAACCCCAATCACTCGCGCGTAAAATAAAAATTTATATCGTTAATCAATGTTCGTTGAAAACGCATGTGACAAGAAGCGCTGACTAAGAAATTCTTTTGTTAAAATATTATCTTTGTAGATGTTGAGAGTGACGCAAAAGATCGCGCGCAATAACGAGCGTATACGACAGGAATCACGTCAGAGCGATGGGAAAAAATGTACAAGGTGAGCCTGAAGTGTTGCACTTTTAAAAGTATGATAGACTTTAATATATAGTGTAAAAGTTAATTATTTTTTAAAGTTTAAGATAATATGCAACTACGTCTGTTATTATAATGCAATTGTGTGCAGGTTTCTCAGCATATCAGTCGACAATATATCAGTGCAATATTAGAAGATAACATAAATATGTATAGATATCATATAAAACTGATTTTAAATATCTTTATTTTTATTATATAACATATATATGTATATATTATTTGAAATTAATATTTCTTTTAACAATGGTACATATAAATTATTTTCAGTTAATAATATTCTAATAATTGTGCACAATATATAATAATAGTGCACAAAAAATGTAAGTAAACATTTATAGCGTACATTATTTGAAGATTTTTCTTTATCTTAAGAAAATTATTATAAACAGCATACGTGATCAAAGAGTAACGTCAAGTTCAGACGTATAGCAGTTTTAAACATATAGTCAAACTTACGATGTCTCAATATCTATTTGTAATAGGTTTCCTTATGTTCCCGGTCTCTTTCCTGTCATCCTTGAAACGTGTAAGGTCGTCCACTCTGTGTAAAGATTGTGTGAAGACCAATGACCGTCTCTTTACATTTGGAAATAATAATGTTGTTATAAGCAGCTTCCTTGGATTTTTTTAGACAGTGAAGGGATTCTCTATAAAAGCACGTTAAACGGAAGATCAGCTTTGAATCGTTCTTCAGGTGTGTGACAGGTAACAGTGAAAGTTGTTCTTCTATAATGAGGGGAAGTGCAGTTTTATTTACAGCGCTTGGCGTAATTTTTCTGACAACGAGTGAATCGTTTGGCAAACCGACAGAAACAGTAGAAACTTCCGATTTGCTGGATCCGATTGTATCATATGTTAATAATTCATTTAAACTCGGTCAGTAATTAGAATTTAATCAAGTATTATATAATATAATAACATGTTGAAAACACTTTGTATTTATTATATTGTTTATTACGTACATGTTTTTAAGACTATATTTTAATTATATGTACAGAATTAAAAAATTTATTTGTCATTATACGATGTATTATACACATTGATAAATTCTTATCTAAATTCACATATATCTATGTATTTTTTATATTTTAAAAGAATATATACTATGTTACATCTAGTTATATTACTGTAGATGCCAAGAGAGAACAGAGATCGCCACAATTTGGTTTGTTAGGCGGTAGCGATTATTCTGACTATGATTACGGCGCACGCCATTTTGGAAGTAGACGAAAACATCATCATCATAAACCATATCACGGTGGAGGACATGGGTGCCGTGGTTATGGCTGCGGCGGAGGGTATAAATTATGATTTTACTTGATAATTACACTTACACTTGTATACAAGTCGAATTACTTATAATATTATTATTGCATGTGTCAAACACACTAGAAAATGTTCTTAAATTTGTATTCTTTTCTTGAAATAAAGCGCTTTTTTGTACAATACATGACAATTAATTTCAAATTAATTTTACTTCATCAATTATCTTAAAAACTTTGAGTAAATTAAAAACATTTATTCTAAAAAATAACATTCTAAATAGCAAATCAAATAAATAGCATCTGTAATTTTTCATAAATGTAAAAAGCGAGATGTACAAAAGAAGTGACTGTTTGCATTCTACTTTCTGATTCACGCAGATGGCAACCGGACTACGGTGGCCACGCTGGACAAGGAGCGTCTTTCGCTTCGGCATCGGCAGGATCTATAAGTGGAGGTGGTCCTTACGGTGGAGGACACAGCCAGGCCAATGCACAGAGCGCGAGTTTCAGCATCGGACCTTTCTCAGCCACATTTAGCGCTGCTCAATCCTCGGCAGGAAACACCGGAATCTGAATCTATAAAAGGATAAGGTAGCCTATCTCTTAGTCATTTATACACACTATAAGCTACAATGACTATTTAATTAAAATATTCATTTAAATCAATGAAATCCTTTTTCTTAATATATATACACATGTTTTTTCAATCTCTCCTACTAATATCTTCACAAATCTGCTATTGCATAATAAGTAATCAAGAAGAACCGGCGTGCAAATATATGTTAATTAATCGTAAATATATGTTAATTACTCTTGCTCACTAATCACATATATGCATCTTATTTCAAGGAACTGCGCGATAATTTGGATAATTTAAGTTTTACTTTCAATTTTACTTTTTGTTTTGAACATATTATGGCAGAAAATATATAGGGAATATATTTTATATATTTTTATATATTATGCATAGGTAATATATTTTATATATTTATTATTTTCTCTTCCATACTAACTCAAATGCTACGAATAGAATATCGGATACAATCTCGTATCTCTTTTGCATCTTTTAAAAAGAATTAAAATCCAAGGATGCCGCAGCAACTGTACTATATCCGCGAGGCAAGGCTGCGACCGCCCACGAAATTACATCGAGCACGTCTCGGGCGAAGGTCAACGAACCTATACCTACGGGTCCAGCGGTCGGGCCCACGGGAATCCGCGATTCGCATTATATTGCCGCAATTGCGCCCCTGACATCCCGCGCTACGCTGACCGATCGCGAACGAAACGGGCCCGAAACATCTGTCCGACGCGGCAAGCCGAGGAGCGGGTCGAAGACGCAACAATCTTCGCTGGCGAGTATATATACGGGCGTATTTCACTTTCGCCGGAATATATACACGCGCGTGAGCGGCGATTATAGGCGCGCGTGTATGTGTGGGACCTGTCCGGAAAGGACCCGCGAATGCGAGCTGGCGCGGCGTCGTCCGCGCGTATTGTGCCATTGAGGCCGCGAGGCCCTTTTCGGGGGGTACGTGTGAAAAAGAATGAACAAAGGGGAAATGAATCTTCTTGGTTCTCAGGCGATCGGCAGACGGCCAGACAGACGGATTAACTCGTTTTAAAGGGACGGCCAGACGCCATATTGTTGTTTTCGGGCCCCCGGTAGGTTTAGACACGACGCTTCTCTCTCGGCGCGACGAACCGGTCTGTTTTCATCTTTCGAGTGATGCACCTACACGCGAATCGGAGTGTCGATTATGCACACACTTGTGACGCGCTTGGACATGCACAGTAAATGGCTATTGTTCCGTACGAAGGGAGTCAGAGAAGCTGAGCCCAAAACGGACAAGTTAAATCGGATCGTTTTAGATGGTCGATGCGTGTAAAATAAGCATGGCAAAATCGATCTCGATTTTTGATTTTATACATGTAGATAAACTTCGTCTATTGTAGAAATGTCAATTATTACATATATATCTTGTAATTTTGCTAAGAAAAATAATCTTTCGCTTAATAAATGATTTAAGTTAGTTTTATACGACTTTGATATTTTTGTAAGTTTATTATTCTGAAACTTTACATTTACGAATCAATTTGCGAATCTTTCAGCAATTTTGCGTAACTTTGTAAACGTTTGATTGCGCTACGCTGTAATTGAGAGACAACGATGCATCCGGTTTTGTCGTCGTAATTCGATTTTAAACATATGTAATCTGTCGACGTAATCTTCGCCACGCTATCGTTAAATGCAGTTAGAAGATTGCTTCTTTTGATTAAAGATAATTCAGTCTGTTAGAATCTTTTCTGCATATCTTGTCTGCATATTGAGTTCAAAGATACAATCTTTTCACACACACACACATAAATAACAACATTTATATAAACATTTTAAGCTTAACGAATATATATTACACTTTTACTTATCTATAAAAATTACTATTTTTGCAAATTGTTTTTGCTTTTAAACAACTATATTTCTGAAGTCGATTTTATTCTTAAACTAGTGGAAGCAACGTGTTTAATATTCTCTTGAATGTATTTTGTATCTTTCTCAGGAACTACGCGGCGACCTCGAAGTGCCTCTAATTTATTTCACCTTCATCGTCCCTTCGCTATCATCGTGTGGGCCCATTGTTTACAAACATTCTACGTCACTAGGACCAAGTAAATAAGCCTAACCGCGCGCGAGCCACCCTCTTGCCTGAGATTTCCTGAGAGAGCAAGTTTCCTTTGTCCGCATGCCAGCCACCAGATGTTCCCCAAAATAAAACCGACAAAATTTCGCAACGTAGCGCCGCGCGATATGCGCAGGAACGAGCGAAACGGAGAATAAATCTTCTGTGCGAGGGATAAGGACGAAAGGATTTTGAGTTTACGAGGAGGAGAAGTCGCGAGACCACGGAGGGTCGCTCGGATAAACGGCACAAAGGGATAGGAAGCCAAAGGGAGAAAGGGCCGTGTAAAAGAGCGAGAGCCTGAAATCGCGATCCGAAAAGCCCCGTGCAATGACCGGGCGATGCTGCACACGCGAACCTCGCCGCGGTGCAACATCCTCCGATTCAGGGATAAGTTCTCTTCTCTCGTGAGGGAGCGGCGACCTATCGAGAACCGATGCACGCGGAATGCGTTTGCTGAAGAGCGTCGCAAATATCCGGCAAAAACGTAGTTTATTTATTTGATTTTCGCGGCAAAAGGCACTCGAATCAATCTTGTAATTCTAGCGATATATTGTTGCTAAGAATGCATGTTTAACTTTTCTATTAAATTTTTATTGCGTATTAAAGCGTGTGAATGTTTGTGAGAGAATATTTGGTCAAAAAAACTAAACAGGCAGCAAAGAAAATGGAAATAATATACTCATATGTTCGTTAAAAGCAAATAATGCTTTTAACTATAAAATACACTGATGTGACTTTTTATACTTGTATGCACATAAAATAAATAAATAATGTATATTGTTATTTGCTTGTGTGTACGATATTTGTATGTTACTTTCAGTATAAACTTATATTTTTCTGTAGTGTAATCACATTTTTATCTTTATTATTCTTATTTGTTCTTTCTTACTTGTTCATAATTGCAACAAAACATTTATATAGAATTTATCATCTAAAGCTTCTTAAAATTAACACGTAGTTTATCTTGTTCTCTGTAAGAGAAAGAGACAGATTATTTTCTCGAAAGATCATCGACCTAAGGCGACAATTGTGGATTGTAGCTACGTGCACCCTGAAGAAGTGACGTTCACGACATCCAAGACGCTTCAAAGAGACTCGTTAAAGGTCCGCCCTGTCGTTAGCCATTGTTTAGCCGCTCCTGGGCACCTACGGCCCTGCCAGCCGGTAAACCAGTCCTTCCGTCTGAGCAAAAAGAGGGAGACAGAGGATCGGGAGAGAAGATAAAAAGAGAGAAAGAGGTGGAGTGAATCGAGAGGAAAAAATGAAATAGAAAGTGGTCCGGCCAGTGCAACGCAGACTACAGTATATGTCGCCTTTAAAGTACCTCCTCCTGGTGGTGCCCGTGGGCCTGTTCCTGGCTTGCCACGCACTATAGCAAATCCGCGATGCTGTCTTGAAGGCTCCCGCGCCAATGTGCTCGCATTTCTCGTGCGGTTGTCGACTCGGAAAGTATCCTCAACTTATATCGTCGGTAAGTCGAGACATTGTACTTGAGCTATGTACTGAGTGCTAAGTCCGAGGTCTCCTTGGTCCAAGTAAGTGAAATCCCCGCGTCAGATTTGAAGGCTCGTTCTGTCGTTTCGCGAGGTCGCATACAAGGATGTTCGCGCGAAAGTAGCAGTGACAGTAGGAGTTGTGTCGAACTCTTATGACTTAACTTTCTCGTTCGAGAGACGATGTTCGATATAATTTTTCTACCGATTTCGAAGCGACGTACCAAATCGTGAACATCAAATATGTTCAGAATGTGAGAACTAAACTACGCTACAATGAATGATTGAGACGTGATTACTTATTTAGAATTAATTGGGCAAATCTACATACGTATATAACTTTCTTCTGACATTTTATTAACAAGAATAGAACTTTATAAATAAAAGAGTAGAACAAAAATCGACTATATATTTTCTATTTGTAAAGTTTTAGTAATAAAAATGCACTGGGTTTTAAAATATTGAGGTATAATGTTCTGTAAAATTTATAATGTCAACGCGTGCGCAAACGTCCAGTCGCGATAACGCTATGAAATTGCACAATCTTCTTGCTTTTACGTAAGATTCTGATTTCAATGTGTTGTGTGACCGCTCTAGAAAGTGATTCAGTTAGTAATTCTTCGAACTCGCGTTCTTACGGAGTGATTACGAAATCTCACTAGTCGAAGGACTTTTAACGATCTTTTTTTAATCAACAAACACGGAAAATTCTTGACTGCAATAATAATAATAATAACCAGCTAGAGTATATCATTTTTCTGTAAAATTAACAGTGTAATTTCTAATGTCTATTTAGTTATAATATGGATACACACATGCTTTTAAATTGAAGTTCTTTGCTTCCTTTCGTAACATTTCAAGTAGGTTTAACGTTGCATATTTTATTTTTTTGAAACATATTAACAGTAAAGTAGTTATAAAAATTAGAATGAAATATACTTATACTATTAATTATAATTTATTGAAGTTGTTTATGTTTTACCTATTGTTTTCTTTATTTGTTTACACAGGGTATCAACACTTTCGGTTTTTTACATTAAAATTTCTGCAGCAAAATGATAAAAGTTTTGGCATTCTTGATACTCAGTTCGGTCTGTCTTATTATTAATGCTCAGGGGAGCGCATCTAATGAAAAACGTGAGTAAATACGATAAAATATTATTTGTAAAAAATATTATCTTTTATATTTTTAAAAACAATTATTTTTTATTTTTGTTCAAATGCGTCTAACTTAAAAAAATTTATGATTTTGTTAACTCTTTTTTTAATCATGTGCAGCGTTTTTTGGCCAAACATTTGATGAAATTGTCGTGTCGTCGGATTTAAATGTAAGAAGGAAATCAAAAGAAAATCGTCAAGGCAAGTTATTATCGAACGTACCATCAGGAACTACTGGTCCACCTGAAAAACCTACTGCAACTGCATCTAGACTCGTTTCCGTCGATGGAAGCCGTATAACGCCGGAAAAAAGAGAGAAACGTGGCATTGCTATAACGCGAAGGAGGTAAATAAACAACTAAAAGAATAATTAAGTTACAAAGTCTAATTAATGTTATTTACTTCAATTAATGTCAATATTAGTTTTTATTTTGTCTTTGTTAAACTCTCATAATCCATTTAGATATTGTACTGTTGTGATATATATTCGTTTCTATAAGTATATTTGTAAATTATGTAGATTTAGTAATTCCAGGTATCTGGATTTGGGCGTCGCGGGATACTTGCTGAAATCTCGGAAACGGTGAAAATTCTATTCTGGGGACAACCGCACGACCCTCCACACCCTCATCTGTGATCACACCTCTTTCGATGAACTTTTAGGCCACGGTTCATGTAACAAAAAGGATAATAAAAATTTTTCTGTGTCATAACACTTCTGGCTACCTCATTTCGAGTTTCCAACATATCACTTCCTAAACATTCCAAAGTTTTATAAGTTTATTTTTAATATAAGATGTACGTTGCTTATTTTCAACAATTAGAAAATATAAAGATGATTTAATATTATGTGTGTATTCCACACATATTTTCAGTCTTGAGATTCTTATTTAAATAAATATACATTTTCATAAGTGTTGACAGAAAAAAACAAATTTGTAATTCTCTGCCTCTGCAATTGTTGTTGCACATTGAATTATTTGCACATTCCTCACATGTTAATCTTGACAAGCATGAACAACAATGACGCAAAATAAATTGCCGTACGTGAATTCCTGTCACAGTGACAAATGGAATTGTATTCTGCGTCCGGTGTGAGCTGGTGTGTTTCATCTGCATATGTAATATGAAAAAAAAATCATAACTTCTCGCATCAATTGCGTGTCGGAAGATTCTTGGATTTTGATTTACAGCTCAGTTATAACGTTACGAATAACTCGTCGATTTTGTGCATGGAGATCAGAGAAATCTCGTATTCTGAACATTGAGTTCGACTAGCACCATATATTTTATGGTGATTTCGTGGCTAGACTCGCATGTGCGCTGACGTATTCGTTCGTCATACTTCTGATTCGACGTTGCCACACGCAAACAATATGCCATATTTATTGGTGACAAGATACGACGTTGATTTAAGACCGCAGAATCAAACGCACGTTCTTCTTTCTTTTATAGTTTTATAAATATTTACTTGAATCGATAGAAAGTAGCAGAAAACACACGTAAATTTTGAAGATTCAATTTCTGCTGAATAAGACATGTTCATCTAAAAGATTAGTATTTAAACTTTATAATCATTAACTACGTTCGTAAGATTTCTAGATATTAATTGCTGTTTTTTTTTATTTTGTTCTTTATCTAATTTACATTTTTTTAAATATATTAATAATTTAAAAATTCCCCTCAAAGCGCGCGACATTCTCGTGTTAAGGTCAACATCAAATGATCTCAATCTCGTACACTTATACATATATGCATCGATCCAGACCGGAAGTGGTGTCGCACCATGCGAATACAAATCCAGTCGATCAATTTTCTCCGGCAGCAAGGAGAATGGACCGGTGCAGGTGTTTCGTTTTCGGCCCCAATCTCGCATTTGCATTGAGTCTCTATCGCGATGCGGAGTCCGTATTGCTCGTCATGCGTGAGTAACACTATATAAGCGCGGGCGTTTATATCGTTTATACCGACAGTGCACCTGCGACTATTTTATGTCTTCCCTGGAAAAGCTGAACACTAAATCCCAAACAGGTATTCGTCGTCGGTCCACTGACTGCTGATCAGTAGCTTCGTCAATGGCGCAGTTAAGAAATTAGAATGATAATCTGAGAAACGGGCTTTTTTTACTTGTTTTTCTTTTTATCCAATTTTACGATAAACATTTTATCATCTGAAATTATTGTATCAAGATATTTTCGGTCATTTTGTTGTCATTGTTTTACTGTGTTTTTTTCTCGAATTTTGCGGAATTAATGCACGAATCGATCCGATTCTTTCATTCTGGCTACGCCACTGAAGAGGATACGCGATTTAAGAGAGACAACACGTACAATACCGCAATTCAATACCGACGTACGAATCCTCTCCCCCGTTTTATTTTGAAAATTTGCAAAGTGAACGCAATCCTCGCAAGGCGAGATGTTACGCGGTCTTTCAACTCGCGTGCCGTATACTCACCAGACTTACCGGACTGCTCTCCGTGATTCGTTTCCAAATAAGATCGTGAGTATCGCAGAGAGTTGTCTATACACGGGACGTCTCTGGAGTCGACGTTTTTCTGGAAACTGAGACGGAAATCTTCACATTATGCGCATTCTATTGTAAAACCATCGATCACGATTCGCAAAACATTTCCAGGCATTTTACACAATGTGCATATGCACCGTAAAACAAAAACTATAATAGTAAAATTTATATAATCTTAATTATCAGATTTTACAAATGTTACACAAATTAAACAATTTTTTCTAAGCGCACTTTTTCTATAAAATAAAAATAAACCTAGAAATAATAAAAAGAACTGATAATGCGAAAATATTTATTTTAGAGAGTTTTGAGAGTCGATTGTGAAGAAGTATTTTATACGTGTGGTTGTTTTAACCTTTTCTATTTTTGGATCGATGCAACGTCAAGCCACGACACAAGATCAGCACCCGTTGATTTGACATGCGTCACGAATTAATTAGCATCATTTGCCAGCCGATCGCACGGCAAGATCTCGAAGTTAGGCGAGGCTATCGAAGTGGTACGATCCGCGTGTCTCACGTTCCGACGGTTCTCTCGCACGTGAGCCGATCGACGGGACTGAACACGTATGCCGTTGCACAGCACGTGTAATTCGACATTGGCTAATCTTAATTCAGCCTACACGATGACACCAAATGAGATTCTGTCGGCAAACCCGGCGTAGATATTCGCGAAAGCGGGAGTCGAGCGTATCGCGAAATCCTGGGAATTCTGTTGGGATCTCTCTGCTTTTATAATTCGAAGAGAACTTCGTCGTAGCTTCGCACGAGATATGAATTTATTGTTTAACGAGTGAGCAAACGTGAATGAAGTTGCACTGTAAATAGTTTGCGCTAAAAATAGCGACTCGGAACAAAAATCCGCTTGGATTCCAAATTAAAATCTGCGATTACAAAATTAGCAGTGAATGTTACTACGAATAAGAGTGACAAACGCGGTTATAAAATTAATATGCAAGAGTCGAAGCTTATTGTCATGAAAGAAAGAAAGAAAATATTGCGGAAAGTGTCGCAATATTAAAATCGATTGCATTGATGTGCGATTAACAGTTATTGAATGCAACATGCTAACGCAAACAAAAAGTTTTAACGCTCGCTGAATAATCAAATAAAATGTTATTTCGAAAAATTATTTTGCAATTTATTTCACTGATACCGTTTACAACAACTGACTTGTACAACAGTTTGTAACGATTAAAATTAAGGTACGTTGATGTGTGATGTGCATACTTTGTATCTTTATGAGCACATAATTCATGTCGGATATGTGCCTCGAGAATTTTAAGCGATACTCAGACAAACAATTATAATTCAACAATGTTAAAATGTTTCCGCTGTACGTTTCTCATCTAGAAATTTGCAAGTCGGTACCGCGCGATCATTGAACCCATTTTGTAACGTTTACCTCTTCAGGTTTGTAGACCGTCACTCCGATTATGCGTCACTCCGAACTGCACGTCGTCACTATTTCAATTCAGTCAGAATCTGAATTAAATTTTAATCTAGACTGTTTTAAACGCAAATTGCGACAAAAGTTTTTAAAAAAGTAGTTTTAAAAAATTTTTAATTCGCGATTTATGTAAGTAGTTTATCGATTGTCGCGCTTGTATACCGCCACCAGACGGTTCTGCGCATCATGAATTCGTGTTATTTTATGAATCAACACCGAAACGCACTGCTTTCCAAGTCACGCATATCGTATTTCCGAGCGTGACCGGGTGTATCAAAGAGCAGTGTCTGACAAAACGTATACGGTAGGCGCATTGCGTTTTGTAGGTACGGCATATCGCAAAATTCGTATACGTTATTCTCAGTGTGAGATATTTTTTTTTTGTATGCACCGTGCCGCTTTCTTCCCAAAAAGCATCAAAATCAATCTCCGCAGCACATTCTTAAACGCGCTTTTCTCCGTACTCGTATAGTTACGTTACAATATGCTTTTATTGCGTGCCCCGGAATTGCAATTGTCGAATCAATTCGCGAACTCTCAAATGCACAAGACGCACAGATGATTCTCCGACTCGAGATTCACGTTGCAATGCATCAGAAAATATTTAGTGTTTAACTTCTTAATTAATGCTTCACATAAAAATAAGGAAAAACGTCGCACATTAATGGAATTTCATAAATTAATATTTTTGTAAGAAATTCGTAGATTGAAATTACTAATTAAAAAAAACGTTATATTTTCTATCCCACGCGCTTTATTTATTGACACAGTTTATTTTTGTGCCAAACAGAGAAATTTTATCGATGAATGTTTCGAATGAATGAATGCTTCGTCTATCACGCGTACGAATAATGACGTGCGTTTGACGTAACTCTCTTGCAATCTCTTAATATTAATATTATGTCAGTCATACTCGCTCGGAGCGTTCGCGGGTACGACTGGTCAGAGGCGACAATAATTCTTAGGGAGCAATCACGGAGTCCGTAAGAGTCCAGTTGGCGGTGGCCGCAGCCGGCGTGTCCGGAATCGTAAAACTCACTTCTCGCTCCTTCACATCGGATCCGCCTTGATGTGTCAACTTGTCTCTTCTGCGCTCCGTCATCTTCAGCGTCAAAGACAGCGATGAGAAGCGAATTCACACGTTCTCTTTGAGATGAGACCTTTGAGATCTCAGTCCTTCTAATTTAAAAGCTCTTTTTGTCAATCAGCCTGCAACATTTTTTCAAAGTGATATCCGTCCGAGAAATTTTTCAAGCAGGTATTGCTCGAGATGATAATGGCGAAATGAACAGATTTTTAGTTTCTTGCGTATCTTGCGTGTATTTTTAGAACAACTGAAAATGTATGAATATTTCTTCAAGCCTGTTTGGGAGGCTAGATCCCTTTATCTCGCCTCGATCGAGGTGACTCAGTAACTCACGTCGTGAAAGAGGAAAAATGACAGGACCTCCGCGACATTCGTCAACCACCCGGCCATTCATATTCCCGCCGTTTCTCAAGAGCGAATTCATTATAAATACTTTGTTTCAGTCATGAGGCCAAAAGCCTCGAAGCGATCCTGACTTTTTCTCAGGATTGATGAAACAACACCGTGTATTTTTCTTTGCTATTTGCTCATATAAAATTGTGTGAAAGATACACAGTAATAATCAAACATTATGATAAAAGAAACTGATAAAAATAAACGGTTTGTATAAGCTGTTAGTTTGAAGTTAAAATTACAAAATTATTCTTCTCTTAATTCGAAAAGCTCTAAAGTTTTTCAATTTAATAGCGTTAAATTATTTATATATTGCGCTCATATATTATTGACAAATTTATGTGAAGACCTTGATCGAACGTGATAGATCATCCCCGAATATCGATTCGATCCCGCGAATCCAGATTGACATCGGCGCGAATCACAATTAATGCATCAGATCCAGCATATGTCGCATCGGTCATGACGATCACGTAGTGCTGAACGATACGTGCGTTTGCTTTACGGCGGAGTCTGACCGTACAGACGACCACCTAACAAAGCCTAGGGTGGGGATTTTCTCGGTCCTACATATCTCCCATGTGTACACCAACGGATTCTACACATACCCCCATGTCTCAACGTGTTTGTCCTTTCCATCGCGTCCGTGTATTTCATGGTATAAAAGAGATTGCGCCGACGAGGAACTAGCAGGATTGTGCAAAAAGTTGGTGCATTACGCGGATCGACCTGATCTCTGTGAGAGTAAACCAACTCGGTTAAACCTCCGGGATTTTCCACTCAAGTTCGTCTACTCGCAAGAAAGTTCGTGTCTCTCGAGAAACCTATAACGGGGAAGAATTCTTACGCAGAAACTCGGAGAGAATGGAATTCGCGAGGATGGCTGGCTGGTCGAGTTTTGTTCTGGTTGCGATTGCATCGATGATCGCGATGACGGAATCGAGGGTGATTCCAACCGAACCTAGTAAGCGTCGAGAATAAATCTCTTTCTAGCTTTTTGAATAGTTTCGAACAGTTTTTATGAGTTCTTGTATGAGAAAAGTTTAATACAGTTGTATATTTTTTACAAAAGATATTAGACATTTTTTTATACAAGTCTTTTTTCTACTTTATGCTCATTTTATTTTATAATGTATAAACTTGTATCACAATTCTTGCAGTTTCCGTCATGTTGGACACTCACAGTAACCCCGTGATGTTCCTGAGGGAAAAAAGAACGGCCGTGCGTCCTTATCCGCACAGAGCGATGATGTTCACCGGATATTACAGGCCGATCCGTCGCTCGAATAACGGCGGTCAGGCGACAGGCGTCTTCGCGCAAGGAAACTCCGTAAGCGGTGAAGCCTTCTTTGGCGGTGTGCCGCATCTCAAGAAAGGCCCTGAACCGATTGATGAACCGGAAATTTCCAGTGCCGAGGCACAGGCGGCACCGGCTCCAGGAAAAAATCAGAAACCGCTATCTCAAGAGCATTATTATCAAAACGAGGTACATTATCAGCACAAGCAGCAGCAGCATCACGAGCATCATCACCACGAAGAAGAAGAAGAACAGCATCGTCAACAGGATTCTTTGATTCCTCAGGTATGGAAAATTGTAAAATTATTATTCTGTTTTCACAACATAAATAAAAAAGTCTTTTAATTTTTTTTTTATAAAAACATCAAACGCGTACGACAGGAAAATCACGAGCCAGAACAGATTCCGCTGACCACGGAGATCGCACAATCGGACGAAGAACCAGCCAGTACGGAAGTGTCCCGGCCAAAAGTGCATCGCAACAAAAAACCGCACAAGACACCAGTAATTGTCAAGGACGACGACGACGACGAAGACGAAGTGGATGAAGAAGAAGACGAGGAGCCAATTGTGCCGTTTGTGCCGTTTAAGGGCAACAAGAGACGACAGGGATATCCCAATCTGAATAATTTCTTTCCAATGGTCTTCAGTTTCCCGAGAGTAGCTACTCGCGCTGGTTCGTCCGGTTCTCCTCCCAACGCAATCACGGCCATCGCGAATAGTTACTCCACAGGAAGGGGTGGCGTAGCCAGTTCGGTAGCTACGGCCTATGGCGGGTCTCCTACTGGGTAAATTATATGTTTCTTGTTAATACATTATTTCTTCTTTAAAGGAAAATCTATGAAATCGAGAAATTTTTTAATTATAAACACTAATAGTTCCCTCTCTGTGCACTTTTGTTAGGAAGAAACGACGCCCGCAGCCATACGAAGAATAATTTCTAAAGCGATCGATGTATCGCGTTGAAGAACTGAGTTTTACGTTATCATTTGGAAGACAAAAACTAAAACTGTCACTTTATTTGCCTTTAGTAAAAGTTCGAATAGTTAAAGATAATCTAGTTACTCATCTTTGGTGAAAAAAATCAAGAATTAATTTAAAATAACATTTGAAGTCTTAAAGATTGTGCAATTTAATGTAAGATAGTAGTAGTTTATATTATAAAGTAACTCAAATTTGTAACTCTTCTCTCTTAGTGTTTTAATTAAAGAGCTTTAAATTATTATATTGCTCTGTAATTTTTCAATTTTTTTCAGTAAATTACTTAATTTTGCGATTTTTTATTAAGAAATTATTGTTTCAATAATAGTAAGTTCGTGTAAATTTAGATTCAACTTTTTACTGCTATAATTTATAGTAGTATGTAAAACATTAATATAGTTTTGTCTCATCGTGTTTACGCGTTATCGTGTAAAGTAAAAGATTATTATTATTATTATTATTATTATTATTATTATTATTGATCACGCGACATAACACAATTGCGCTATATTTCTTAAAACAGAGATATTTCTTAAAACAGAGATAAATATTCTTTTGACAGGCTATGTAATTATGTCATAAATTTAACGCAGAAATAAAAATTAAAATACAAGTCTGTGTGATATTTTTTTATACTTTTGGAATTCCCAGTTATGTGATAATAGTATTTCCTTACCCTCGAAATACATAATAATACACTCAAAATAGCTAATCTCTTCTAAATGCGCTATAAAATTATGCAAAATATTATTTTCGTGTGAGTGTTGCGAGATTGCATCAAAATCACTGCAAAACAACATAAAAGAATTATTTTAATGACAATAACTGCGATATACCCTCAAGTAGTCTGTAAGAGAAATACGAGAGGAAGCCGAAGACAAACAATTTCATAAGAGTTATCCGGTTGACGTAATTTATACTGAAATGGTTTTGCTTGCGCGACGTGTTTGCACAGTTTATTAAAGACGAATCGCAACGACGTTTAATGTCAATATGGTTAACATATTCGCGCAAACAAATGCAAATTCCCAAAATCTAATTTGAATGTTATCAAAAACTAAAGTTCTAGTTTAAAGTAAATTGAATCATCCAAGAAAGACGACTAAATTGCGCATTGTCTATTTGACGTAGACCTTCAATATAATAGCAATAGATTAGCACTATTAGCAGTACTTAAATGGGAATCCCAGAGTGTGTTCGTTCATCGACCTACGATTGTGAAGATCAAAGAAAAATCAAGGCTAACCGAAGCGGTTAACCGTAAAGCGGTTAATGTTAATGAATCTTCCCAAGCAGACGGGATTTCACGGTTTTTATACCGTGCGACTATTTAGGAAGTCCGAGATGTAGTTAATGTTGAGCGAATCAAGAAACTGTCGTCATACGAATATATGCCGTATGACGACAGTTCAAGATAAATGATGTTTTGAATATCTTGGTTGTGCAACAGCGTGCAAAAATAAATATACAAAAACGAGAATTAAAATATGTTAACACTTAATAACACTTTTTATGTTCCGGATGTCAAATTTTGCATATTATTTATGTTCAGTTATATCTTGGTATAATTTTTAAATTGCGGATAAAAAACTGGACAAAAACTTCCCCCGCGTTTGTCTTCTTTATCCTGACTGTAGTGCTATCATAATCATAACTTTTTTTTCGAGACAGCTCGATCATCCATTTGAAGCTAATCACGAAATAATATTCTACTGATTGTGAGCAGGAAATCGGCGCTGACGAGCGCGCATCATCAGCCTACTGCCGCGTGTAATACAAAAAAAGTTTATTCTCGTCAGTGTTAATGATATGCGGCCGATTCGACGTGGTCTGAAAGTACCTATCCATTTCGTACCTGTATGAAGCGCACATCGTCGGGATATCCCAGAACGATGACGGATGCCCGGATATATATATAAGAACTCCTCAGCTGGTTTTCTCATCGTCATTTAGCACCGAACACCCACAGTGTGTACATATTATTGACAGAATGTCAAGGGTTTCTGCAATTCTTTTGCTGGTTGCACTGCTCGTCGCGGTTGCAGTTGCATTCCCGTCATCTCAGCAACCACAAGGTAAATGTGAAACCGATCGTGAAATTCACGCGAAAATCTGTGCAAGTGGCGAAAACGTGCGAAAAGGAAATTGACGATCGATTTTTTGTCGTTTTTTAATTTTAAGTAGAATATTCGTATTTTTTGTTTATTGTGAGGTGCATTTTTTATTGATATTTATTATGTGGAAATTTTTTATATTTTTAATTACTTTCGACTGGAAATATAAGACTAAAACTCTTTCTTAGGTCTTAAAAGAATAGTCAGAGCTGCCTATCGTGGCGGTGGCGGTGGTTTCGGTGGCGGTTTTGGTGGCGGATTCGGCGGTGGTTATGGGGGAGGTCATCGAGGATACGGAGGATGTGGAGGAGGATGCGGTCGAGGTGGATACGGTGGTGGTGGTTCATGGGCGAACAGTGGTGCCAAATCTGGTTCTATAAGCTCGCCGTTTGGCAGTGCTTCGTTCGCAAAGTCGTTTGCTACTTCTGGGTAAATATTGCAAAATTATTCCGAAGAAGTTCCATCAGATTAAATTTTATTAAAACTATTTTATAATATATACATATATTAAATAATAAGTAATATTACAATAAATTATCAGTAATTTAAAAAACTATTGGTAAAATTATATTTATTCTATATATAATTATTTAACATCATAATATTTCTGTTTTTTGTTCATGTTCTTGTGTCTCAAATATGTTTTATTCAAAATGATTTATATTTATATTTTTATGCGTCTTTTGATTACAGCTCTCGTGGATGGGGACGATAAAATTGGGTCTACAGAAGTGACCACTGTTCTATTGATTATATCTATGCACGTATTGTAATGTGTGTGCACGCTTGTTTTTGTGTATAATAAAGTTATTTAAGAAAGAAAAATGTAAAGTCTGCCATTCCCGTAATTTTCAACATAGTAAATATCATAGATATGTAATTTTATTAACTACGATTGTTACGACAATTTAGTACATTATTTTACGTCTCGCGAACTTTTTGTTTTACTTTAATATATACTATTGAACGTCGATACGTTTTTGTGCATTATGTTCTATCTCTATCTCAATGTTTAACGCAAAAATAAATAATTCAAACTATCGCGAGCACGATTTTTATTAATCTGCACGTCCCTTCGTCCAATATTCTTGATCGCGAGTAACAGTTTTGGGCGTAGAAACTGCCATTGGAATAGATTATTTGAAATGATTGGCATTCCGTGCAAATTCGACGAAAGCACATCACTGTCGTTGCGTGACGTCAAAGGCAATTCCATTAGTCGTAATGTATTCTATTCAAACAGGTAAAATCTAAGCGACAGTAAAAAAATACATTTTAAAAAATACATTAATATAAAACACAATTGCGATCTTCTAAATAATCACGCAAATCTATGTACATACGTTCGTGTAACGTTTGCGCTAACGACGCGCTGCGATACGTTCGTTTATTCTTTGCCGGATGTTTCCTTTCAATGTTTTGAAAAACGTTGCATACGCAGTTGCCTTTGTTTTTACCAACATACGACGCCTATAAAACGGCTCAATCTATCAGACGGCTTTAATAGATTTCTATCGATCGAAGTGATTGAGTTCTCGACAAGAATTAGTGAAAAAAATGAAATTTCTCGCTCTTATAATTGCCGCTGTCGTAATCGGAGTAAGTTTCTTAAATTGAAATTTCCCAATAGATACACGTGTCTTTTATTTGTTGATTTGTTTAACGTGCATTATTAATCGCTTTGTTTTTTAGACGCATTGCCATTCGATTACGAAACGGTCAACGATTTCAAGCGCGAGAGATGCAGGTAGGATTTGCATGTTTTACATATATATATACTAGATAAGATATTAAATATTTACGCATTCGAATGTGCATGAGCAACTTTTGCACTACTTTCGCTACGTCAAAATAAAAATTAATAGACATCTACGACGAATCAAACAGATATTAATGTTTCGGATAAATCTTTGAATTTGACAGACGAGACAGTCTCTGTGAACACGTTGGAGCAACTAAAGGAGCTAATTGTATCATGTGAAAAGAACTTCGAGAAGCTTTTAAACTTTGCACTAAAATTAAGTAAAACCAAGGACCACAATAAACAAGAGGTCCACTCTATACAATTAAATAATGTCATTACAATATATATGATTTTTGACTGTCTGTTAAACGTATTTTATTACATTTTAGATACAATTTTTAAATCAATTAGAACCTATTATTAATCAGCTCATCAAAGAACAATCAAAAGTGAAACTCATGTACGTTACGTTTAGCAACAATACGGATTCTATATTGCAGGCGTTAAATAACAAATCAATGATCAAGAGTGTTAATAATATGAAAGATATAATCGATACCATGAAAGAGATCGATATTGTTTATCAGGACGGTGATATTACTGACAAGCACATTCGAATCAGTAAGTGTTTTAAAAATATTTGATGATAAAAAGTATATATAGTTTTTCATGTAACAAAATTGTGGACCTTAAATAATTACTGTAAGATTAAAAATCTAACGTAAATATTGCTAGTATCATAAAAAAAATAAATATTTAACGAGTTAAAACTGATCGCAGAACGCAGTTCTGAAGGATACAACGAAGCTGCATCTTTTGCGTCGAAAGAAAGAATGACTAATATGCTAATGAACATCCAAAATCAAGTAACGCAGATTCAAAAGTATTTGGACAAGTTATGCAAGTAAGGATGTCGCGATACGAGAGTTATAAAAAAATTGCTAGGTGTGTGTTATTATTAGATATCGATTACTTAATAATTGTAATTTAAACATTTTAGAAAACATCACGCAACGTCGATTTCAGAAGTAAATTTTAATGATGATAACTCGACTCGTCACTCAGCCAAATAAATCGATCATCTAAAACAAATACTAGGAACGGATAATATATGTGTGCCACTTTATTAAAATGTTACAACAGAAAAAAATATAACAGAGAAGAAAAATAGTAATTACATAAACGTTTACATATACGACATTTGGAGTAAAAGATATACTTAATTGTGTACTTAATAAATAAATTTACTTATTGTACTCTTGTGTGTGATTACATGTTAAATTATTTCTATATCTGCGTAATATATGTGCGCTTATAAAACTGTTGCTGGATGTCGTGTTAAGTTAAAGTGTTTTTTAAGTCTCGTCACTTGATACGTTTGATCGATAAAACGTAGTCGCCTTTGACGACGAAGCTCTCGTCGCGACAGAAAGCAATTCTTTGTCAAATCGGTAAGTTTTTTCCCGATTTAATCCCCTAAACCTGTCGATCATATCGCACGCATACTAAGCGTACAAAAATCATTGAATTTGTTTTAATAATTTTTTGTTACATTTTAATACAAATCATTGTACGACAGAACAGATAATGATGACTAGAGGGAGTCACATCTTCGCAAGAGCTACATACCTTTGATTGGGAAGTGGAAAAATGTTAGTGACAATATATTGTTACGATTGATTATATAAATGTGTAATTTTTTATACTGATAATTATTTATCGTTGTACACAATTATATTGTAGATGTACTTCGACGAAATAAAATGATTTTACGCGCGTCAAATAATTCCATAAACTTTGGAAATCAATTCGGTTACGTTTGTACGTATATCAGTTGATATGATTTTGATCAACATTTGTAGATTGAAGCGAGAACCTCACATGCATGTTCACGTCAATCACGAGGCTAAAAACTTGGAGAAGTTAAATTGAGAATCGTTAGTTCGGGAAACAGAAATGTCGATTATCGCAACGCGATCTAATTTGACGTACTATTCTAGTTCACGCGTTCAGTATCAGCTCGAATCTCTTTACTTTTTTTGTCTCTCTGTCTCACTCTATTTTTTTTTCTTTCAAAAGTTGTACTTACGTTCGAATTCTCAGTTTGTAAAATATTAATACGATTACAAATTCGTCAGAATATCATAAAAATATAGATTGCGATTCTAACAAAATTTTTATTGTAAAAATATACCACAGATATAAAGAATGTAAAAAAAAAGAAGTCAAAAATGTACGGCAAAAAAGTTTTACCTACTTTTGTCGTGCTTTCGAAATTGCGATTTCGTGTAATGAAATCGTTCTCTTGCGCTCGTGAGAACAGTCCTAGGTGCATGCACGTTTAGAAAATAACGAGAGTCGAAGATAAGACATGCATTATTTAAAATAATGGCTCTTTTAGAGAAATTGTGTCTCATATTTCAAGCATCTTATCATCGTTTGCATTAAAAGTTTTTATATTTTAAATGTTTAAATATCAAAAGAAGAATGTAAGCACTGCAAGCGATCTCTCTGTCTGCAGAAATTAAAAAATAAAAGTGTGCACTTAAACGCTTCTAAATTTCTCTGATATCCTGCCTAACACCGTATGCTTAGCAGACATTGTCCTAAATAATGACATTATTCTAAATAATGCGCAGGTTGTTTCGAACACGACTTGCGTGAGTTATATTCATTACCTGATGGGAAAAGTTTTTACAATTTAAAGTAATAGCACACAATAATTTTGGAATATAAACTTTCCCGAGTAAATTTCAACAATTTGACCGTGTCTATACAGTAAAAGTTAATATATAATATTAATTGTATATATTTTTGTATAAGTTAAATTACTTATGTGTATCTCTCACACATACATATGCGCGCGCAACGACTAAATCACCTTTACGCATTGTATCATAAATCTTGGCCATCTTTCTTCTCATGCAAATTGCATTCTCTTTCCCTGTGCGTGTAGTTGCGCGCATAAATGCACCTATCTAAATTCATTGAAATATTATTCGTGCCACGAAAATGCACACGAGATTCGCCGACGAAGTCCAAACCAAACTAATGTTACAAAGTAAATTACGCAAATATGATCATAAATAATAATAACTCGGTTGCACGAGAGAGAAATACAATCTTTAATGCTTCTCTGGTGATGAACTGTGATTGGCCAATCAATATTCAGTTTCGTCGTTGAATAAAGAGCCTTTGCTCCATCGTGAATTATTTCTTATTGATCAATCGACTTATATCTCGTGGTAACTGTTTTTTATATTTTTTTGCATTTTTATTACATCCGTGATTGTTCTGTCTAATCTATTCGAGACGAAAATCCTAATATATTTCTAAATGTTGTATCTCTAAATGTTTTGTTTAGTTTTTGGGAAAGTGCGTATAATATTTTCAACAGGTTTCTACAACTGTAAAAGTAAAAGTTTGTATAGTTAATTTGTTTATAACAAAATATAAAATTTTAAAGAACGTTAAAACTTTAATATACTGTCAATAAAAAGTCACATTAAAATTTTGTTTAAATTTTAATTTCTACATTAAATTACATTTTGTTAAATTTTTGTGCTCGAATCTTCCATCATCAAGCTGGGATGTCTGAACGACGAAGTGCCACGCCGACTGAAAGGAATCAGCCGGGCGTCAAAGTTGGGGTTGGCGTCGGCGCCGAGCGTCCTGCCGGCATCAGCGTTCGTGCCGGCGCAACGCTCATGAAGAGCGTTTCCATATTCCTGACTAGCGGTCGCAAAACGTCCGTGAACTCGAAGCGACAGATCTCGGCCGCGTCCGGCAAAAGCGAGTCATCGCCAAGAAGAAGACGCCGCAAAAGAATGCCGGAGGCCGGAGGCGGCAGAAACTCCGCGTACATCGTCAGAGTGATTGAATCACTTAAAAAAAAGACCAAGTTTTCCAGGCAAGTTTGTTCCGTTAATATCCGAATATTCTTTCACTGTTAAAATTATTAAATTATCTTATCTTCATTATCAATATTATATTAAATAGGTTTCACCAAGATTTTAATTATCATGATAATTGCGTGTGTATCTGTTGTTTTTCGTGTTAAAGTGATTATTTTCAGAATAGAACGGAGTTGGATAATCTCTGCAAGCTTTACAAGAAATTGACTGTCAACTTTAATTCCAATCAACAACAAGTTGGACGATCGATGTCTGTCAGTAAGACATCACAATCCAGACCGGCTGTTGAGGTAATTAAGTCTATTGCAATTAAGAGTTAATATAAACATTCGGGAAACAAAAGATAGAAAAAACATATTAACAAAATATATATGTAACACAGAAACTATATATAAAATAAAAATAAAAAAATATATATATATCCCTATATACACTACAAAATATTATTTAGGGAATCGATAGGACTATTTTTCGAGAACTCCTTCACAATACATTTCATGTGATCACGGAAGACACATTGATAGAACGTTTGTTCTGCTGTTGGGAGCGAGAAATCGAAGGCGCTATCAAACTAGAGCCATGGATTATGGGGCTCGATGTGTTCTTACGAGGCAGTCTGCGTGAGAGAATCAGCTTGTGCTTTCGT
>QVOA01013977.1:0-26772 GCA_014825685.1 Pseudomyrmex cubaensis
CTTACCGACTATCTCATGAAAATCCTGACCGAGAGAGGCTACAGCTTCACCACCACGGCTGAGCGAGAAATTGTCCGCGATATCAAGGAAAAGCTTTGCTATGTCGCTCTGGACTTCGAACAGGAAATGGCCACCGCCGCCGCCAGCACTTCTCTCGAGAAGAGCTACGAGTTGCCTGATGGTCAAGTCATCACCATTGGTAACGAGAGGTTCCGCTGCCCAGAAGCTCTCTTCCAACCTTCCTTCCTGGGTATGGAATCCTGCGGTATTCACGAGACCGTCTACAACTCCATCATGAAGTGCGACGTCGACATTCGTAAGGATCTGTACGCCAACACTGTCCTATCCGGTGGTACCACCATGTATCCCGGTATTGCCGATCGTATGCAGAAAGAAATCACTGCCCTTGCTCCTTCGACCATTAAGATCAAGATCATTGCTCCACCTGAAAGAAAGTATTCCGTATGGATCGGTGGTTCCATCCTGGCCTCTCTGTCCACCTTCCAACAGATGTGGATCTCCAAGCAGGAATACGACGAATCCGGTCCTGGTATCGTTCATCGCAAATGTTTCTAAATATATCGTGCCAAGAATCAATCACAACTACCAGCACACTACTATCTTTGTGACTCTTTTCTTCCTCTTTTATGTTTCTTTCTATACACACGGTTAAGTTTCGAATTACACGTCCATTACGAAATACAAAGATGCGAAAAAAGAGAAGGAAGAGAGCGATAAAGACGAAAACGGAGAAGAGAGAATGAGAGAGAAAGAGAGAGAGAGAGAGAGAGAGAGAGAGAGAGAGAGAAAAAAGACGAAAATATGTAAAAGAAGATGAGCGCCAAATAAATCAATTAAGTGCCTTTACGCTACACATTTACCAGATTGTATTATACTTAGTTTACAACAACATGACTGTTTGTTTATGAGCGTTAATTTAATGATAAACTTTCTCGGCCACTTAAATCAAATTTCTGGATTTCACAATATATATCTAATATTTATATACGTAATTAAACACACATACACATTACAGTAACTCGTACAAGATCGCTCGCTGATGATCGCGTAAGTTTGATATGTGCAACGTCCATTCGATGATTATCGACAATAAAGAAAAATACGACCAGCTATATGTCGACGTCGGCTCATATTGTTGTCCGGCAAATTCATACTTATTATGTCTTACTATTAATGATATTGAAAGAATAAAGCCGTATATTATATAATATTTTCAGGGTGAAAATACATTTCTTACCAATGTGTTGCTCGGTAGTGATTGTAATTTTCAAAATCTTTCGTCCCTCGTAATATCCATTTTTTCCCGATTGTTTATTTAGATCTGGAATATGTAAAATATGCCATTGGCCACTCACAAACTTTTCTCAAGCAAAATATCTTCAGTGATGACTATCCCGGTAGCGTTTCCGCACCGGATACGAGTTGAATCGCTCCCGGAGCGATTGATAAACGTCAATTTGCGCCGACTTATTCCGTCTCGTTCTTTTTATCGTTTATGGCTGTTTCATTTGTATGTTTCGCTTTTCTGCCACTTAGGAAACAAAGGCGCTGTTGATCTCCGTTACACGGAGAGCATTGGTCGCGTTGAACAGATTTAATTTGAAATATCGCTTTACGTTTATCGCCTATGATTGACAATAACTTATATATTTATTAGATCTAGAGAAATAGACCAATCAGTAAGCGCAAAGCGATCAAACTCAACTGTCGTGTCCGCCGAACGCAGTTATTAACAATAAAATAAATAGAGACACACTTATCAATTCGTAAATATAGTCGAAGGCGCACTTTGCCGCGCGCGCGTCGATTCGATACTTCGATTCTCGAAATTGCGATTCTCGAAGTTTCGCGCGCTTTGCTACACGGAGACGGGCAGTTGTGGCGGGCGCGCAAGGCGAAGCAGAATTTCTCTCGAATTTGTGCCGTATTTCTCGCGATTATTATTGTCTCTCGCGCAAGAATCGGTAGTACGTGTGTGCCGCAAAGTGTCCGATGTTCGCAGTGATACATAATTAGCGTCGCGCATTCACTGGTAATGCTAATTGGCGAGTATTATGATGAAACTGTTTCTCGGCCGTTCGCGCTTCCGCGAGACGAAACAAAATGGCAAACGCGCGACGTGAGAAGAACTTCTTTTGAATTAATTCGCGATTATTGTATCGCAAGCAAATAAGTGAATGTTGTGAAGTATCGGACGTTCTCATTGATATTTAATTAACATCGCGCACTCGCTATAGTAAAGGTAATCGACGAGTCTTAAAATATTTGAACATAATGAATTTGTATTTTACTTTCTTACTTATGTTCTTTTATTCGTTGTTTCAGGATTGTTGTGCGGATTGTCTAAGGGATGTTTGCGACACCGGAGCTGGTTTGGGAGAAGCGGGTTCAGGAGAAGCTGATTCAGGAGAAACTGGTTCAGAAGAAGCTGGTCCGGGAAAAGCTAGTTCGAAAAATAGAGTGCTGGCACGAAAGTATGTATATGTGTTTTATAACTATTGTAACGTTTCATGAATAACTTAAAATTATTCATTTTTTTAAATTCTTATTTCTATTGAGGTGACATACTATATGATAAAAAAAACTTTTACACTTGATGTTCACAGTAGTAGTTTTCTTTCTTACATCTAACAATAAGAAGAAAATTTTATTTTTGTTACAGAGTGGTGTAGCAGAAAGTGGCCAGCGCTCGGTATGTACATTTTAGGGTTTTCTAGTAGTATGAAATCAGTGCAAACCGCGTATAGAATTTTACTGTTGCTAATTGTAAAACATTCAGCACATAATTTCAGTCTACAAATAAACCAAAGTATTCGTTTCGTTATAAAAATAATGTTTATTCAAGTTGTAAATATGTAGTGTTTTTAAATATTCGCGTTGTGCCGAGTTTTTATATCGTTACATCGTGGAGAGATATCTGGTATAGTGATTAAAGTGTGAACTTTAGAAAAATATAATGTTTGGACTTCAGTAAAAGGACTTAAATTCACGAACGTGTTTATATCTCGTGTGTGTGTATTTCGCGTCTTCCGCGTCGCGAGTGAAAAAGTGCTACAACTACGTGGGACGATGCAAAGATTGCTGGCCCACTTCCGAGGGAGACTGAGGAACTGATTGCAGAGGAAGATACATCGATGGACAACGGAGGGACCACACAAACATGAGTCACAAAATCAAATTTTATTACTTGTTCTTTTTAGCTACTTCTTTTTATCTGTATTATAAATTTTTTTTATTTTTATTTTGTTGTATTGTAAATTATCAAAGTAAATTATTAGACTTAAACTTATTTCTTCACTTCTGTTTTACGAGATTTTATTACCTTTATTAATTCTGAATCTACATATGAAGAATTCATATATATACTTTATATAAAAGTACATATGCACATATATATACACTCACATATGTAGCTAAAAGGAACAATTTTTATATATTGCATGCGTAATGTCCGTATATATCAGTCGCACTGATTTCCAATGGCACAAAAGAAGATAATCATATATTGAGACATGATTTTCTTTTGTTTGCCATTTTTATGTAAATATGGTGGTGGAATGTGTAAATTATAAACATGATACGTGAAATAGAAACCAAATAACTCGTGTACATAGCACGAAACAAAACCAATTGGTAAAATCAATTGGTAAAATAATATTTTTATTTAATGGTTTGGTTAGTGTAGTTTATGTGCACAAAATATAAACATTAGAACGCGTGGACAGGAAATTTTAGGCGAGAACACATTTTCTTTCTACTACAAGTCTACACGTTAATGTCTAAAGCAATTTATTAACAAGTAAATACATTATATTTAATGTGAGAAGTATTGTGCCTATGCATGTTATTATAATCACAGTAGCTTCTTTCGTATTTTTATTATGCGGCATGAAATTCAGTAAATAAAGTACAATTATATTTATAATATGTTGACCGTCCAAAAAGAAGCAAGGTACAACATTGATGATCGCTAACGCTGCCGAAAATACTGTAATATATTTGCAAAGTAATGTTAACGATTCAGGCAAATTAGGATATACAAAAGCGTATTTTGGTACCCAATCCGATATGTCAACGGATCTGTAAATTTCTGGCGGATAGCCAAAAAATAACACGTCTTTACCTTCTTTTCTTTTTATTTGTACAATCTAAAAGATAAAAGAAAAGAGATATAAAATTATTGAGAAATAACTGATGTCATACAGAATTTTTTTCATAGAATATTTTTCATAAAAGATAGTTTTAAATATACATAACAATTTTACAAAGAATTTATTATGTGCTGCTTACCTTTGTTATATTATCTAATGAAGGTTTCATACAATGAGTATCTTGAGATAAACATTCGTGACTAGCTTGGCAAAAATTATGTGATTGATTAATCATTGTCCTTGCTGGAAGGCAAGAATGTGGAGGTAAATGAAGAGGAGCAGCTTGCGGTCCTTCGATATATTCAAAACACAGATTACCACTTGCTTCGCTGTCGGTTGTACAACAATTCACAATACCGTTAGTCTTCTGTTTAGCTGGTACTGACTCATCATAATCCTGGCGATACCATTCAAGATAAAACATATATAAACAATATTTTTAACATGTTTTATATAATTTAACAATTACGACACACTTTTATAAAATGTTATTAAAAGTACTACCTGGATAAATGACTGTTTGACACAATAACCAAGAGCTGGATGTTGTATTGCATGCAATATGCAGTCATGCCAGTCTTCACTATTCCTTACAGGACAATCATTCAACTTGTATATAACATCATGTTCCAAGAGACCAGCTGGTCCTAATAGAGGTGAATCCTATAATTAAAAGAGATATAAATATAAAAGAATTATAAAAATCATTGAACAATAATTAAAACAATATACTTGCATATAATTTTATCACTCACTGGCAAAATAGTTTTGACATAAACTCCAGAACCAAGATTGTAAAGCGGTGACCATAGCCATGAAGAAAATACAAGAATTGCTGCAGCTATTGTAGCAAGAATAATATTATGCCAAATGCCTGCACATGTGACACGTAACTGATTTCTCAATGGCAATGAGACTAGTTGTTCATTGCTTAAATGTACATATGCTATTGGAATTATGAAAATAACCAACATTCCTAAACCAAATAGCTGTACATCTTCTCTTGCTGCAGCAAGGGCATGCCCTAATTCATGGACTATACTGCATATTGCTAATGTTACTAAGTAATAGCCAATCTCATTGAATGGAACATCTACACCTGGTAACTGAAAAATATACAGAATAAAATATACTAATAAAAATATACTACTACTAAAATATACTAATAAAAATAAAATAATAATGTAGTATAAAACATTAAAAACATATTGTCTATTTAAAGATCCAAATAATTTCATGTGTGTGCACATCTTACAAATTAAAACAAAATTTCTTGAAATATATCTGATTCTTTCAAAATTATACCATAGGTTCTAATACAGCTCCTGAATTAGTATTGTCTGAAGATCCAGCTAACCATATATTAAATGTCATCTTCAATATAATAAAAGTAGCTATTGGCAGAAGTATGATGCTTATTATAGCACCAGCACTGAACCAAGCAGTCCAAAATCTTGAGCGATCCATTCCCCATTTTATTATTTTGCGATTGAAAGCAGTTGTAAACCACTTTACTTGAAATATCTGGACTTCTAAACCAGTGTTCTCCAAAAAATACAGATATGGAAAATGTGAACAGGACTGAAAAGCAAATAGTCTAAATTAAATATTTTATGATCTTCTATATGTTTATATAAAAGATAGATAAATATACATAAAATCATAATCTTCATACATTAGAGCATTGAATGAATATATAGTGAAATATTGTGTGACATTGCCTAAAAAAACAATGTAAACATTGTGTACCTTACCTTAAAAAGTGTATCAAAAAAGAATAATGAACAGTGAATCAGAGCTATCACAATTAACACGCCTAAAGCATCCATTGTTTATTTTATTTCAATCTGGATGTTTTTGAAGATAATTTCATTCATAACTACGTCATTACGATTCGCTAAGAAATTAAAAATCACACACTGCACATATATATGTATGCATGTTGTACATGTATATACAACATACATACGTTATTGATATACATAATATATTTCACAATCACATATAAATAGTGTATTTTTTAGCAGTAAGATTAAGATGCATGTGTAAGAATCAATGATGTGGTATTACAAAAGCTCCGTGGCCAAATGTCCACAATGCTCACACTGAACTCATGCATTCAGCACACTCATATAGCTTATACCGACAATCGTCGGTGTAGTGTCGCGTTGCGCAGTTATTTTAGGATATGAATATCTGCGCACCATGTCTCGAGCCGACAATTGTCGGTACGGTACGAATGTATGTACAGAATACAGTCATGATCAGTTTACAACTGTATTCACAAAAGCCCCAGAACTGACAAATCACATTACTGATCTTTAGTAACTAGCTAGGTTCGCCGGTTAGACGAAGCCGCTGCAAACCTGGTAACTAGAGACCCATAGTGGCCGAGATGCGTGTGCTGAATAAACGATTCCACGTTTGTTGATACTATGTAAACTCTGTCTTTGTAATCTAAAGTTACATATCCATACGTTTCATTCATACATCGTAGAAAAATGTCCAATTACCAATTATATAGGAATACCACATTGGGGCACACGTTGCAAGAAAGTCTCGATGAATTGGTTCAGGTAAATATACTTGTGTAATAATAGGTTGGGATGATTTCTTTGATTTAACCAATATCAATTTTTCTATTGAGTACATTTATATCTGTGTGTATTGCAGTATGGACAAATTACACAACAGCTTTCGCTAAAAGTATTGTTACAATTCGATAAATCTATTAATCAAGCTCTTGCATCAAGAGTTAAATCCAGACTGACATTCAAGGTAAATCTTATCTAAAATAAATCTCATGTGACTAAGTTATATTAACTAAAAGCATTATTTAAAAAATGAATATTTGTTTGTTATAGGCTGGAAAATTGAATACATATAGATTTTGTGATAATGTATGGACTTTTATGTTGAATGATGTTGAATTTCGTGAAGTTCAAGAGGTTGCAATAGTTGATAAAGTAAAAATTGTTGCTTGTGATGGAAAAAGTAAGTATATAAATTCTGCCATTTTGTGTATATGCATGTACATATATTTGTTTGTGTACATGCATATATGTGTAAAATTTTTATCAGTTATTTTTTATTCAAATTTTATAAATTTCTTCTCAGCATTGGACGCGGATGGAGCAGCAAAACGATAACAAATCCTATAGTTTGCAAAACAAGCATTTTTATCATAGCATAATATAAAAGTAATACTATTATTATCAAACATATAATATTAAGTTTTCATTATATCAGAGCAACCAAAATATAATTAATATAAACATAATATAAGCATATATATATATAAGTAGTAATTATTTTCCTATAAATATATTTTCCTATAAATATATTGCAAGTATTGACATTGGCAGCTAATATCAAGCAGTTGAATCTTGTAACTTCTCACGTGTGTAATTTTTACTGTGTATTCTCAGTGTATTAATTCTGTTTACACTTGTTATTTACACGAGTACTTATGTACAATATTTTTTAATGTAATAAACCATAAATTAAGATTATATATAAATTAGAAATTCCATCAATCTCTCTCTATCTAAGTTACTTTTTATTATCTAGGAAAAGACATTATTTTTAATAAGATTATAATTGCTTTTTGGATTTATTCTGGCGGCTCACGGTTGCGCGTGAACCGCATATTTTATATTATGTTCTCCGTGGTGTACTCGTCCTCGAGCGCCACACATTTTGTGCACATGAACTACATAGCATATTCACAATCCAGTGGATAAAAAGCTATGTCTACAATTTGGTTCTGTTTCTTACTATGTTGACGATTCGTTTTTGTAAATTTCTGTTAGCAATTTCTGTTAGTAAAATGTGCAACCACTACCGTTCAGATGTTTCTATTGAAAACAGTACGCACTAATATATTATTTATATTAATTATAATATCTTCAAAGTATCTATCAATGGTAGAGATTAGCAGAAAATTTAAAAAGTTTTGTGTTTGAAATAAATTCCAGACTTGTTTTACAATCACTCTCTACCTTTCACTATATACTTCATTATTATTCTCTCACTCAGTATTTTGCAAAAAGAGAGAAAAAGGTGATGTCATATTCGAATAAATAGCGCAGAAAATTTATCCGTATAAATATAAAATATTAATAACACTGCGCATCAAATACATTGAGCGCTTTTTCGATAAAAGTAAATTTATAAAAACAAGTTTTATTTGAATGTAAATCGAGCGACTTGAGGCATACATTCTTTTGCTTCTGACATTACATGACGTTACAATCCGAGAATTTTGCGAGAATTATTCGCGAGAGTCTTAAATATCAAGTTTTATTTTCTATATAAATATGTACATATAAAAGTGATTACGCTTTAGGATTTTGATACACGGAGAGAACAGTTCAAGCGTCGGTCGTTGCCAGGGCAATGAATCGTAGATTGACGCAGGCGTCGCGACGTCCGGCCGTGCGCACATACTCTCGTTTTACACCCTCTTTCTCCCATTGAAACGTGCCACTGCTTAAAGCGTGCCATTGCCTGATCCGTTCTTCTCTTCTTTTTCGCGTAACACATGTATGTAGTTGAACTTGCAAAGTTTTGCTGCATTATGATAATTCAGACGGGAAAATTTCGTCACGCGAAAATATTGATTTTACAAACTCTGCACCCCTTTCGATCAAGTTTAGAATCAATGTCCAATTATATCTCACGGTTTGATTTCATTACAAAGAGATATGTGCGCTTTGCGACATTTTCACACATTTCATTCCCCGTGAGTCGACGATATATCTCTTGAAGAATGTTCGGAGTCCGAGATTCCGTCTGACGATGATGTCGTATCTCGCTGCAAAAAGTTATTTTTACTTGGTAAATTTTAGTCACATACATGTGTACTTTCTTTTGGATTGTTATTTTATTCGTCAAGCGCGTAAAGTGCTTTTAAGGAGCTCTTCATCATTAGAGACGTAAAATTGATTAACAAAATGGTCTTGAATGTTGTAGCATATACACGGTACTTTGGAAAACTTGGCGCATAAAGTTCTAACGCGAGTTTTGCGAGATTGATTTAAATTGAATTCATGTGTATGTAATGGGAAGTTGTTGAACGCGTATAAAATGAGATCGGAGTGTCTCCGACATCGATGCTATGTCGAGAATTATACAAAATAGAAGTTGGTACCAATATATGCACAAATCTCTGTAATAGTTGCTTCAAATTATGATATTTTATTTTCGATGCAAGTGTGTCAATGTGTGTGAATCTTTTTGCACATTTTACAAAATCTTACAACGCGTGTTCGCGCATATACGCGACTCATTAAAACTGAGAGTTAGCCAACTCCGAATTATATTAATGTTAGTTATTGTTAAAAGACAGCATTGCAAACACATATCGTTTTATTTCAAAGTTTGCATCACTCCTAGACGGACGTTTTGCGAATTGCTATTACATTAGAGTAGTGTGCATCCCCAGGATGAGAAGCAAGCCAAACAGAAGAGAAAGAAGAAGATAAAGGGAGAGGAAAGAGGGGAAAAAGAGAGAAAGAGAGAGAGAGAAAAGAGAGAAAGAAAGAAGGTAGAAACCACGCACGCGAGATATATACAACGTATGTCGTCGTGGGTAGCGTCGTCGTTGGCTCGTCGTGCGCGGCGGGTTGGGGTTGGAAAAAGTTGGGTGAAACTTGGAGGAGAAGTGGAAAAGGAAGCGCACAGGATACATATAGGGTGGAAAAGGGGGTGGCACGCTCTACACGGACGAAGAGGAGAATCGGAATGAAAGGAATAAGAGAAAAGGGGGTTGGAATCTGGAAAGAAGAGAGAAGTTCAGTGCGGAGATGCGCCGTAGGCAACACATTGTCGGATTGATACTCTGGCAAACGTGAAAGCGCGCCGAAGGTGATCGCGACGGGGGTTGATAGTGGTAGTAGCAAACGGCGATATCGGTAGCGAGGGTGACGGTGGTAGTATTGGTGGTGGTGGTGGCGGCGGCGGTGATGGTAGTGGTGGAGCAGCGTGTCTCGATACATCGAGAAAGTTTCATCGAGAAACGGCGGTGCGCGCAGAGTGTGAGAACGCGAGGCGGCGAGAAAGAGGGCCAGGGAGAAAGTTGGGGGTGAGTGGAAAGCGCGCGGAGGGAGCGGGATAGAGTTTGGAGCGAGAGTCCGGAGGACAGCAACGCGATGCGGTGGCAAGGTTTTCGTCTCCAGTTCCCGCTAAGCGGCCGACAGGTTTGGAACGAGCGCGGACCACGGTGGCACACTCGCGCGCAACACGCGGGCTAGCGTGTTATACCCTGTTTCTGTATATAGTACATACATAAGTACATAAGAATACATAGCGTGCACGTGGAGTGGCGATTGAAGTCGCGCTGAGAGAGACGAGATACCACACGTGGACACGTGCCACTAACGATCAGAAACTTTGACGCGGACCTCTTTATCACGAGATCGCGCGGATAGTTAAGAATTAAAAAAACGCGTCAGAAAAGCGCAAGCCGAAATCACTGACGTGGTTTCACACATATTACCTGCTACCGCGACGATCGAGTTCACGCGTGGCACTACGGGCCACGAAGAGTCACGAGCGAGCGAGCGCGGTCGAGCGCGCAACCATCCTCCCACCGCGTCCGCGCGTATTCTCCTTCTTCGGCGTGTCCTCCTCTTCCTCCTCCTCCTCCTCCTCTTCTTCCTTCTCCACCTTTACCGGCTCTTACTCTCATTGCTTTCATCTCTCTCTTCCTCGTGTTCTCTACCCCTAGTGAGATATTGATTTCCCTTAGCTGACTCCCACGAGGGCAGGCGGCAGGCAACCAGGTACGGCTACCATGCCACGAGTAGACAGTTTCCGACAATTAGAAAGAAACCATCATATATATATATATATATATACACTCGAGAGCGAATCAATCTTTAAACGAATGGCATCGTCTTCCTTTTTCATGCGCATAATAAAACTTGTATGTCTTTGCTCGACTCCCCACGGCACGGATGAGCATTCTTTCGCCACGTGTTTTGTGTGCGCTCGCGCTAATGTCTCTCCAAGATAGCTGTTTGAATTTTTAATGACAAAAATAATAAACGCACTAGTTGCTATAGCGCATAAGTGAACTTTGAAGAGATGTATAGTCGGCTTTTTCATCATTTCTTTTATAAGAGTTAATCGCAGACGCACATATAATATACACAAGTATAGACAAACTTTTCGTACTCAATTATCATTAAAAATACGCGATATAAATAATCTGCAATAAATTTATGCGCACGCTAAATCACGCATCAACGTAACATTGTGACTATAGATACGTTAACCAATTATTTATTACAGCGCGTATATTTCATTTTCAAATATCATGCTTTACGAGATTTCTGAGTAAAACATTCTTAATACTTCACGGAATAGTCGCGCGCGTTCGCTATTCAACTCGCTGTGGAAAGTTATTAGTTTCATATTCTACAACCATCCCCTTTCTCTCTTTCTCCACCCCGTCTCTCGCGAGTAAGCGCTTTCCGCGTAACTGTTTGATAATCTATAGATATTTCGTCAAAGTTTCGCAAATTACGCGGCCATGTTGGTGCCTGCGCACTGCCGACGCGGACAACGCGAGTGTGACATGAAAACTTTTTTATTTACTGCGTTCGTGCTCACTCGCAAAGAAGACAAAAGATGGATGAAGGGGAAGAGTTAGTCCGGCGGCAGAGAAACCGTATCCCCTACTTAAGATCTACCTATCCTATATGTATATATATTTGCCAACCCCCTCTCGCCACCCCCACCAGACTACTGCCTGCCGCTTTCCAGCAAAGTTTTCCGGAGATCCTTCTCTGGGAAACTGCGAGAGAAACGAGGGTGAGGAGGGGTCGCGTGCGCGCCCAATGGAGGGGAGAAACTACGATCGCTCACCACCCCCGTGCACTCTCGCTAGCATCCCCTTTTCAGCAGATTCTAACCTAGTAACGAGTTTACTCTGTCGGTAACGCGAGGACGCGTGCCAAACGATAAACGTGTGTGTCGCGTGCCTGCTGCGCTAACAGAAGAAATGAGTAAAGTGGAACACAACGCGAGATACAATTATCGCAATATGACTTGGAGTGGCGTGACGACTGCAAAAGTTCGGAGATGTACGGAACGTGATAACGTGTAAATCACGCGGATAATTTGGCGCATCGCGAGGGTTTAATCAAGACGCGCACGAGGTATGATTTAATCGCTCTTCGTAAAAGTAACATTTAAGATAGTCGGTGATAAGTGACAATGCGCCGCACGTGTATATTGTACATCGATATCTCGTTGCTCGAAGTTACGATTGTTTTTGTTTTCGTGCGCCTTTTATATTCGCTAATTTCTTTCGAACAAATTTAAAACTAATCTTGAGAGATAATATTTTTTTAATACTTTGATAATATGGATGTGTATTTCTTTCTCTTTTTTATATATTTTTTTATGATTTGTTGATGTAATATTATCGTTATGTAATATTATCGAGTATCTAAAGTTTTCGTTTGAATTTTTATATTTCATTCCCGCGTCATAATTGCAAGAATTCTATTCCACAACAATGTTTCAGTTAATTTCAATCTTAATTACTTTGACGATTTGCTATTTTAATTTAAACAATGAGTTATGCTCAAAGTTTCTAGATTGTGCGCGCAATGATTATAGTTAGATAAATTCTATATAAGTATATACATGTCACTGCAGTTTAGAGTCAGCTGATTGTCCGTCAGTCCGCGGCATATAATGCTGTTTGTTGTGATAGTATCAACGCTTTTGATTATTGGGATTCTGCGCGCGCAGACTCAATGCGAGATTAATTCTGTGCGAGAAAACCCCTTTCACTACGAACTTACAAACACCAATTCGTTGCACACGCGCGCACGCGCACATACACACACACACACATACACGTACAAAAGTTTCGCAAACGTTGAAAACTTTCACGCTTCTCTTTTGTAGTCGATCAAATTCTATCGGAAATCTAAAATTAATGTATACCAACGGATTTGACGAGTAAAGATTTTTAATTGCACGAGAAATTCGTTGTCAATTTTGAACATATAATCTTTCGTTTGTATGATAATTGATATAAAAAATTTAATAAAAATTAACAATTAAAAGAAACCATTTTTACATAAAAGTAAAATTCGCGATGATTAGATTAACATATGATATGTTTCACAATCAAGTGCAATACTCAATATTTATACGTAATATATATTCGCGTATACACACATGGTATCATCTCTTTGAATATTTAGCATAGAATCTCTTTTATATTATTTTGCTTCAATGTTGAACTTGCACTTCTATTGTGAAACACGTTTATCTCATTCGCGCGTAATATTACGAAAGACATTCGCACCCTTTAGACGCGTCTCTCTTCTCTCTCTCTCGCACGCGCGCGCGCACGTATGAAACACATTATAATTAAACAATATTCCAACCGCTGCAGTTTAATAGCATGTATATGATGACAATTCGATGCACGGCTAGGCAAAGGGAGTCTGATTAAGCTACTATCATTCCCGTTTCTCGCAGTGTAATTCTGCGTTGTTGACATTGCGCTTTGAATTTCACCGAGTGTTGCGGCTCGAGCGCTTTTGGAACTTCCCAGAGCGTGGCCCGAAACCTTTTAATCCCGATTCTACGCATATACGCTTTGTCGTCTTCGCGGTCGACATTGTTGTCCGCGTTCGCGTCGTACGTACGTAATCCTAACCCGTTTTCTCTCCCGTTTTTCTTTTTCTCGAGCAGGTATTCAAAAGTGTACATATTGTAAGTTGATTTCACGCCTTGTTTTCTGTCCCTTCATATAAACGCTGCCGCATTATCTCGCGCAAGCTTTGTATATTGAATTTCGCAGTGCATTATGAGATACATAAAGTAGCACCATGGGAAAAAAAGGAAAACTTGTTAATTGCACGCGTGTGTAAAACCGCGAGACCTTTTAATTTCTGTATTTGAGAAAGAATACGGTTTTTTTTCTGTTGAATATAAAAGTAAGCTATTTTCTTGAAAATACGAGTAAAAAAGAATTCGTTCTCTTTGCATTAATATTGCGCGCGCGCGTGCGCGCAAAAGTACTTTAATTTAATTATCAACAATGTTACAGAGTTACAGTTTATGCAACGGTTAGGATTTCGCATCTGTGGGAGAACAATTTTCCTGAACAGATTTCTATTTATTACGATAACGCGTTTGCAGATAATGCTTTGTCACGTGAAAATCGTCTCGATCATTAAAATCTTTGTTTGCCGGAAAGACTGACGTTTAAAAGTGAACGATAGCGACGATATCTCAAACTTGGGTATCCGTTCGGTAGTCGTCGCGGTGCTGACTCTCGGCGAAAAGATTGAGAGATCGTCGAGAATCTGCGGATATCGGAAACTAAAAGACGAATAAAAGATAACGGGGAGAGCCAATCGTATAATGATAATAGCCACACAAAACTAGTTGATTTAGCACGGAAAAGCGAATATCCGATCTCAACTTCTTAGTTTGAACAACGTAAGAAGAAAAATATTGGAAAAGAAAAAATAAACCATTAATGCAATAAATAAAAAGTCAATAGACTTAAGTGAGAATCTTTGATTGCATTGAAATGTCGAAGAAGAAAAATTGATTTAAAAACCAATACGTTTCATAAGTTTTGTAATTATCATAAATTGCAAACAGACGATACACAAACGTTCGGTTAAGGTGATGATTTCGATAACTGTTTTCAGTCTCAGTCTCTCACTCTCAATCGGAGTTGCAGCATCGGAGTTAGCTCCACTGTGGTAGCGAGAGCGGGAAAGTTTACGCCGTAAACTTCGGGTCTTAAGGGTGGAATTATAGTTTGGCGGAGCAGGCGCCGTGCCACGCAGTTGTTACCACGACGAGCGCTTTAAAAGTTAGTCCCGGCTCTTCGTGTTGGTTCATGGAGGAGGCGCAGGGAAGTGGATTTCAACGGGGGTGGGAAAGGCGGGACGACGTGAAAGAAGCGAGAAGGGAAGGATGGAGGCGCGGTTAAGTTGCCAGGAAACTTTGGTAAAACTGAAAAGTTAATTTTGTCGTGTTAAATTACTCGAGCGCCCGAGCATTAAACTTGCAAAAGTTGGTCGAATGACTGAAATACGTATCTTCTCTGTTTCTCCCTTCGCTCTCTTTAGCTCTCCTTCTTTTTTCCTCTTTGCTTTTGATTGTGTTAAATGATCTAAGAAGCGAAAAGATAGTGAAATTTGATTGCTTGTTCTAAAGTAAAACGTTACGGAAAAGAGAAACACTTCGAAGCACGGTGAAGTGCTGTTTGATAGTAGATTTAAATACATAAAATATATTACACGTTTAAATGACTGTTAAACTAGATTATTGCAAAGCGGATTCATGTAAAATCTGTTAAACGAATCTATTATGTATACACACATGTATATAATGTAATCGATCAAATTATATTTAATTCTTAGGTCATGTTCCAATTCAGCTGAAGTTCAAAAAGCGTAATTAGATGACGCACATTTATAGATATATTTCAAAACTAGATAGATACGTACATCACGCTATAATTATCATATTATAGAATACTCGACAATTTTCTAGCTTATCTTTACAATCGCGAAAAAGTAGCGAATATTCGATATTTGAATAGTTCAAGCTGGGATTTAGCGAAATCATGGTCATGTTTGTGTAGTAGTGTGAGCATGCGCTTCCATTTCTGTTTCCCTTCTCGAGTTGGTCGTCCGTCCTTGTCTCGGAAAAGTTTTCAGTGATGAGCTTTGTTTGGTCGTTTTCCCAGCAGGACGGAAAAGTTAAATGCGAAAGTTCTATCCGATATCCAGTACCCTCCGCGCACTTGGAAAAAGGTGTCTACGCACATGGTTACGCGAATTGTCGTGTGATTACTGTACTCTACAAAATTGCTTTTCCCGAGAAAAGATAAAAATAATATAAATTTCTATACATTATTATATGAAAGATTCTCTCGGCGAATATAAAAATACGATAAGTGATACGTAACACGTTTTGAGAAAACACGACTTGAAGTTTTGCCAAAATCTGAAACAAGAATATTAAAAGTAGAAAATGTCACCGTATTCTGGAAGAAGTATTAACAACAGTTTTTATTTGATGTATCGGTAATCGTGCAAAATTGTGTAGGAACTATATTTGCAGTCTCGAGAAAACAAATAATTTCTCATTAAAGGACAGATTTATCTGTTAACAGAATGGCATCCAGAAATCCAAGACAAAATCATTCGATACAACATCTGCTCGAGTTGCCGTCAAACCGACAATCAAAATTACCGCGGTTTTCCGAAAAAGAACACATCCACCAGCCACCACCCATGCCGCCAACTCCTCGTCAAGTCCCGGTGACCGTGTTGCACCCCTCTCCAAAAAAGGTAAGTAGGACACTTGCTGATGCACACGATATGCTTACTTGACAAACAAGTAGATGAAAAAGTGTTTCACACTTAATAAATATTATTTGTATTAAAACAATATAATAAAAATATGCTATTGGAAGACAAACTTTTGGCCAATCAAAAATAAAATTAGTTTTATTACAAAAAACTTAAATAACTATTAAAGTTATATCACAAAAGTGAAATTACTACTATGTATGCCATCTAGTGTAAGCAAGTGGCAAAGGTACGTCGATCATATCCAACAATATACCATGAAAACGGTTTTCGGACTATTTAGAAACTTACGTTATTGTTATATCTCAATTAATAGACGAAAAATAAAAGTAAAAACCACGATTTATTTACGCAATATTATATTTCCAAAATATTGATTAAAAACTTAATTTCTACAGCCGTTGATGAGATATAAAAATATAAGAATACAACTTGTTTCGCGTGTGCATAATTCTAACAATGTATTTAAAATTTAAATAATGTAATAGAATAAGAAAGAAAAATCATTCTATTGCAACGATAACGTTATTATTAAATAATTATGAAGAAAGTGTTATTATAGTTCGTACGAATATACAGAGTGACAAAAATATGAAATAATTAAAACTTTTCTTTTTTTGTTCTATTTCAAGTTTATTACACAGTATAGCAATCCTTCTTTTTTTATATCTTTTAATTCTTTTATTTTATCTGACAGAATACCAGAAAGTATAAAACAAAACTATAAATTTACTGCAACATAAAAAGATGTGATCTACGAGGAACGTAAAATAAAACGATTGTAACGGCATAAACTGCTGACATTTTAAGTTGTCAGAATAGCTTTTTATCGATCATTTCTTACATATACAGAACGTAATTGTTACTTGTGTAAATATCGACTAAAAACAAATTTATGACACATAACAAAAGATAATTTCCTACATTTTATTGATATAATTAATATAATTATCTATTTTCTCATTAGTAATATTACTTTCGATCTTATATACTCTGAGAAAAAAGAAAGATTGAAAGAAGAAAGAAAAGAGTTAATCTTTCAATAAACATTCGTTTACAGACAAATTAAAATTATAAAATCGCACAAACTTTAAGTATTAAACATATATTTTGTAATATTATTTCGGCGATCGATAAACAGTGTCGGTAAGGCGGCTTCACCACTGACACAAGGGAAAAGGAATATCGTCTCTTATTCTAACCCCGCGTTTTACAGTTCGCGAATTATTTAAGCGCAGATATTTACACATTTGTAAAGTTATGTGTTTAATATCTCACAAATTTATTAGAATTATGTTTAAATTGATAGATATAGTTATAAATTAATAAGTTTTAAATTATTGCTTCATATCTCTTTTTCTTTCTTTAAAAAAAGATCAAAAACTGAGTATTATTTTAAAATATTTTTAAATTTTATCTACTGTGTATATCTCTTGTAATTTTATTATTACCGACCGACGAGTTTATTTCCTCTCTGTCGATTGAGATGCCGACAGTTACTGAAGTAGCTTTAATCGATAAAGAGACAGCAGTTGTCGACGAAATAGAGCTCTTCTTTAACAAGATAACATAACATTTTTAAATTAAATATTTAATTTAAAAATGTTCATTTTTTATTTATACAGAAGATATAAATATAGAATAGTTCAGAATATGCACATACAAAGAGCTGGATTCTCTGTGCCTGAAAAAAACAACTGTTCATGTTTTAATAACTAAGGGCAATCAATAGTTATAAAATCCAATATTTATGTGAAACAAACACGTTAGAAAGGCAAAGAAAAAAAGATTGAATGAAGAAAGAAAAAGAAATGTATGATTATATAAATAATATGGTGTGAAATTCTTTTTATATATTGTTTAAAGTACAAAGTTATATATTCCAACTTTTAAAGATAACAAGTTATCTATATTTATATAAAATATAAAACGCGATATAAATGCGCGTAATATTTAACATTGCAAAAAGTTTTGAAGAAAGTGTTAAGAACGTACACTTTGCCACCGAAATTCTACGAATGGAACTAATTCGGAATCATCTTGAATATATGCAAGGTGGCAGGTAGGGAACTGAATTTATGATAATAGCATAAATCAGAGCTTTCCTCTACAATAATCATAATTTATTGAGATAGTTGCGTTAGTTAGCTATTGAGTGAAGTTAGCTATTTAGCCATCGGCAAGGACCGACAGAAGGAGCTCGAGGGGTTGCACGGTCTTGAATAAGATAAAGTCTTACTGAGATTGAAGATAGAAGGGTTATATTTTTACTAGAGATCTAAAGAAGAAAGATTATATTTTCACTTTTGCTTTATTCGAATAATTACAGATTGGGATATTATTATTACCTAATGGAAAGTACAATATATTTTTATATATTTTTAATGTATGTGTATTTGACAATTTTTCTCATATTTAATTGACCTGATATTCTTGTTACAATTCTAGAAATTGTTTTTGTTGCAAAAAATATCGAAAACACGCTATTGATCGCATTACGTCAGTTCAGATACATAGTGTCATTATCGCGCACATATGTATGCAATATATATGATATATATACATATATAAGAAATCGATTAGGAGTAGAGCATATTGAGTAATACTTTTATAAATACAAAAAGAGAAAGTGTGTTGCGCCCCAAAAGATTGTCAAAATTGGCCTTAATGCATCCGACTGTAGTGGCTCTAGTAACGTTAAAACCCCCATCAGACTGCTTTCTAGAAGTCTCAGTTATGGGAATTCGACGGCTGACTGTTATTTCGGAACTGTCGGTAAATTTCTTTATTAACGGCACTAGGTCTTTGCACGGAAGTTGCTGGAAATATTAATGTCGAAATCCCTACAGAGTTTCAAGTTTCATAATCGTTACGGTTACGATTACGGTTATGAGCAGTCGTTTTTCTTAAAGAGGAACTCTTGTTCCGTGTTATAACATTTTTATGAGATAACTGTTTAGATTATCAATGTAATAATGACGCACAATATAATTGCAACAATTGTATGCAAGATATTTAAAAAATAAATGCGTACACACTTTGGTTATAGTAATAAAACTTCAGTTTTTCTTTTATTTAAATTCAGTGACTTTTATATAAATTTTATACAAGTGTGTTACAAAGTTACGAGAGCAGATAAAATGTACGCATGTTTTTTTAAGTCTCTTGTATATTTCACCACTGTCACTCAATGACCTGCCTGCCAGAAATGTGCTTCTTTGCAAGATATCGTTAGCAGTATTTTGTTCTCCTGAGAAAACCTAAAAAGATGATGCATAGCACCTTTTAACTTTGTCGAGCAGTGTCACATTGATCGGGGGGTTGGAACGAACCCTCCAATTCACTCGTAGCCACGCGGTTGAGTGAATTTTTATGAATGAATGCGCGAGGATACGCAGATCCAAGGCTTTGGAACGTGCACCCTGTTTTCACCCCTATATCTATATTTACGACAGTGATTCTCAGTCAAAAATTTTGTCAAGCGCTCGTAATCGAGCAGTTTCACGAATTTTAAAAGTCACGTCACTCTGTTCAAGGAACAAAACTTTGTGTTAAAAAATAAGAATGAAGAATGTGATAAAAGTTAATGTTTTTTGAACACTTTTTTTCAATTTTCAAAATCTGACAATGTGACATTATTACATCACTGAATCATAAATTACACTGTGTTTTCAATGTATTACATTAAATATTTCTGTCAGTCTCTCTACATTTACAATAACGCCGACCGTGATCATTATCACTTTTTTGTGTTTATTATTATCTTTTTGTATTAATTCTCACTGATTGTGCGAGAAAGAGAAATGGCTTTACTTCGGCTGGATCTCTCTATACTTGAATGAAGGTTGTGATTGCATTCGGTGAAGAAGGGAGAAACGTCGATCGAACTGGGTACTGCTTTGGGCGAGGATTAGCCCGTAGGGCATTGTAATGTCGTAAATACACTCCCTTTTTACTCTTCGAGGTTTAAACCTCCTTGTCTTCTTGTGCATCCGCTTACTTTCTACGATAGGTAAATTTGCCGGCTGTTTTCATCGATATTAAATTTGATCAAAAATAAGAAATCAAATTGAGAAAATAAGAAATGTGCTTAAGAAAACACTTCAGCTACCGGTCGCTTTCTTTAAAAATTTTGTTTATAATAATTTTCCTTTATTTACAAGAAGCTTGCATATAAAACGTGAGATAAATCGAAGCATGAACATTTTCAGAAGATGTTTTGTGGCAGCAATAACGAATAGAACGATATTCTAGTCTATTTTAATTATTAATTAAAAACATTATATTATGTTAATAATTATTTTTGCTAGTTTTGTCTCTTTTTTTTTGTTATAGAAGTAGTTCGTTGTATTTTGTAACGTTCGAATAAATTTCCATGTCGAGAGAGATGTGTGAGATAACTCGTTTTATTGATCGTTGAATTTCCTTCTACATTTCGTGCTCTATAATTTCGATGGCGCGTTTACAAGGGAGTCGCATTAATTTTTTGGGTAGATAGAAAAAAGATTAGGGAGAGCACATTAAGAGGGAAGGCACTTTAGTCACAAAATTTTTTTTTGATTTTTTCTTTCGATACTCGGCATCCCCCTCGGGTTTCTACGTCGCGAACCATATCTCGGGGAGCAAAATCCCGGTTGCCGCGCGCGCTTATAGTCAGTAAGAATAGGAAAGGGTTTTGCGAAGGGCTCTGGAGGGAGTCTGCGGGGTTATAATGAAATATAGGCTCGTTCCGCTTCGTATAAGACTGCATTAAGATTATACCTACGTTGGCACGCTCCTTGGCGACCGAAGACGGTCGAAATAAACGGGGCGAGCGGCGTGCGGCGGCGGGTAAGGCCGTGGTGGCTGGTGGCTAAGGGTGAAAGGGGTAAAGGATTCCTCCTACGGTGTTTTAATCAAGCCGGATTTGCTGCGGCAAGCCGTGGCTCCAACTTTCATTTTAGCGAACCTCGCCCTGACAAACCGTGCACGGACGTTTTCGTCTACTTCTCTTCCGCGCGTGTTTCCCTCTCTTCCCCTTGTCTCAAGTCCTCTTTCGCGTTCGGCAGCTTGAGATCTACCTATATGTGTGTTTGCTCGGCATTAAAACGCTGTTCTCGTTTCTCGGGGGGGCGCGTGATTCTGATCCCGTTCGTCTTCTTAAGAAGCTGCGTGATCGGAAAGGCCCGGCATTACATATAAACGAAACTACGTGCTTTCGTTCGAGAAACTCCGTTAGCAAAGGGATTAAACACCTATTGTGATTTTCCGATATAATGGCGTTTTATCATTTTAATTCGCAAAACACATTTAGATGTTGTAGATGTGAACTCATTAAATGACTTAATGCGAAATAAATTCGCGTCGTGAATGCGCCTGTAAAACGGGTATTATGTTTTTTGACGTACGTACATCATCATGCGCTAATGAACAGATTACTAAATATACCATGGAATTTGTAATTAATATTGGAAAATAGTAAAATGTTTAATAGTAATTTCTGTTTCTTTTTTCTCACGTAACAGTTTTTGCATCTCAGTCTCTCTTCTCTCAACTACTGCTTTCTTTCTATGACACAAAAAAGCGTTAATTATTCGAGTAATCAATGCGCGATCGCGCGCAAACTATTTCGATCTTGTGTAAGTTTGCTTATTAAAAGACTATATAGTTTGAGTTATGATTACGTAGTGACTCTCTCTCTCTCTCTCTCTTTCTCTCTCTTGTCGAAGATACACGATATGTAGAATTCGTTTTATCTTGAAAACGCGCACGCAAAAGGAAGGAAGGACGGAAGGAAGGTAGGAGCATACGGCAAACAATATGGCGTCTACCCATGAGAAAGCCCGGAGCGTTCCGGACCGGTCAGTATGCAATATGCTAAGGTTCTTCCAGTCTCTCCTACCCCCTTAATCTGACGCCCACCGCGTCCTGTGTTCCTTCCTCTCACACCTTCCCGACCTCTCTTCCTCCTTCCTTCTGGTCCTCTATAGCCTCCCGAATCCTTGGGTTTGGGAATTTAATTACAGTATAGTGCCTACATTGTAGCCCCAGCCGGCCCGGAAATAAACTCCCCATTGTCGCGGCACAAAGCTTCTATTTGTCACGAGACCTGGGTGTTCGACACCCTTGTGAAGGCACCTCTTCGTCTTCTGCCACCTGCTCTTCGATATCGACCTTTGTGCCGGAGCTTTGACTTATGTCATTTCAGTCGAACGAGACCGACTTTGTCGTCCATCCGAATGCTGATCTGATTATGAGTGCTTATTCGCCGATGTGTACATACCGTTTGCCGCGATTTTCGAATAAAGTCTCCCGAGAGCCGTATCTTCCTTATTATTTTCCTGATATCATACATCGACTGCTGTCGTTTAATCGGTGATGAATATTGTGGCAAACGGACGATAATAACTGTGCAATACATCAATTTCGCCTAAAATACTCGTCACTGTACATAATACTTTTTACTATTTACATTGTGCTAATGATTCTTTCAGTTTTACTTAAAACCTCGCTAACCCCTCATAAGTATACGTTTCCCCGAACGTGTAAGCTACAACCCGTCCAGGCGCGTTCCATTCACCGTCTTACATTATAGAGAAGATTATCCAAGTAACCACAGCCTACCTTCTCTAACAACCTCCCTATTCCGCTTCTTCGTGAACTTCCATGTAATAAGTAACAACGCCATTTAATTATAAATGTTCGCATCCCTGGAACGAACTTACCTGGTTCCCACTCTTGGTTTAATCTTAGTCGCGATGAGGAGGTACGCATTTGTACTCGGAACTCAAATGCATCTTACACAGTCGATAAAATTATCATGTCATAATTCGAAATATCTTTTTACATAACACAACAATATAAACTTTAGATTATTATTGTATTTATTGTAGATTGCTACGATATATAGTGTTCTCGTTACCGCTGTCGCTCACAACGTGTCGCGGAAATTTTTTCAATGTGTGTACTAAAATCACACCGAATAAAATTTCCCAGCGACAAATTTTGTTGTCGATTCCTCGATCGAAAATTGCCGTCATCACCGGCCCATAAATGTAAGAAGCATAATACCCTCCACGAAGCTCTCCTCTCTCATCGGACCGTAAAGCTTCCGTAATTATTCACTCGTCGTTAAATCGTCTGCGTACGCGGCAGTTACGGCTTCGTATCGACCATGTATACATACGCATGTATATGCACACACAATATTGTTCATAATTGACGTGTTTTTCCGCAAAACATTCGCGTAAATGACATATTTTATTTAGTCGTGTTCGAAAAAAACATGTAAATACATTATTTCTATCTTGTAAATTAATTATTTCTATCTTGAGGATTTAAACTCCGTTTTTAAAGCGAAAAGAAAGAAAAATCATTTAAATTTAATTACAGAAAAGTGTTCTGACTGTATTGAAATTATAAGCAATTATATAAGAAAAAAGTTGCCATTGATTTGCGTAATTACCAGCAACATAATCTTTTCGACTTTCAGTATGTATATATTCTCTGTTCTCTTTCGACGGAAAATGGGGAGAAGTGGATGAAAGAATGAGAGAGAAAAAAAAACGATCGAGGAGCGCCAAAGTTTTCGATGAAATCGCGAGTACTCTCGAAACTTGCTGCTCGAGGTGGCGGATGCACGGGATTCGACGAAAAGCGAAAACTGTTTCGTTATAGGTGAATGGTGTCGGGTCTTCTAGGATGTGAGGGTGGCGGAGAGGGAGGGAGAGCTGGAACGGGCGCTGCGGAACGGGCCTTAATTGCCCGCGAGTTAATTAAACTGTAATTCAATCGCGCGAATTCGCCGATGTTTTATCACGGCGCGACGTACCGTTACGTTCGTGCTCTCGGGCGATACGCTCGTTACGGAAAGTATATGGAACCGAAGAGTGTTTTGCGTACGCTGAGTCGGAGACTCGGATGATAATTTACATAGGGGATGAATTAAGTGCTACGCGGAGTAATATAAAAACTTAAAATTAACGCGATTTATACGCGTAAAATCTCTCCAGCTGTAATCAGAAGTGCAATATTTTTTTAGCCGATGTTTTAGCTGTTTTCTTCCGTTGTGTCAGTTCACAGTTTAAATTTGGCTACTAATTTACTGAAAGCAATTGTGGTCAATTTGTTTTTAAAAAATGTTTACTATATATATTATGTTTACATATGTTTAATGTTTCGTGCGTATTTTTGAACAGATTACGCCAGTGAATTTCTTAGACCAGTGGCGAGATGAGGGCAGCGAGGGCTGCTTATTGTAATTATCCCTTCGAAGTACGCACAAGCCCACCCTTAGCCTGGACCCCGTCCCTCTCCACGCCTCGCTCCTGAGCTCGATTGTTCTTGCTCGTATGGCACCGTGCGCCACGTCTATGAAATTAAGCGTACCACCCTTCTTGCCGAAAACGCGCCTGCTCCGTCAAGATCTCTCCTCTGTCCGCTCTCCCTTCGCACCCTTCTCTCTCATATCCAACGCCCTTAATTTCTCGAAGATAATTGCCACCTCATCTCTGTTAAACCGTCGCGATAATCGTGTGGCGTCGCGCCACACTGTGCCGCGATTGATAAATTCGCTCGCGTGCGAAACTCAAAATGAAATTACATTCTTTCGAAAGTTCTATCTCATCCTAGGCAATTATCCACTCAGGGTAACGTCCCTCTCTGCCTTCTTCCCTTTTCGGATAGTCAACCTTCTCTGTATTCGATTTGTAGTAGAGAAGTCACCGACACCGACATATCACACTTTGTTTCTGAATTATATCTCTTTAACGAAATAAAACTTTGTAAATACATAACTGAAAACTCTTTCCGTTAGATATGTTTTTCTAGTAGTTTGTATAGTATCGTGAATTTTGCAACAAACTGGCCTTTCGATTTGTGCTTTTTGAAATATTACATGTATACGTGTAGACAAACATTTCGTTTCAACAGTAGAAAATTTTAACATTGTACTTTGTTATATTGCTTTTTGTTAAAACAAAATATAAAAACCAAATTAATCAGAAAAACAACATCTCGAAATATAAAAAACAATACATTTTATTTTGTACTGAAAGATATAAATATTAAAAACCTCTTGATTATTTTTCTTCCAAAGTCATGTTTTTCTAAATACTCGGTATGTGTGTAAAACATATGTCGGGTTGAATTTTATCGGAAAACTTGCATATGCAAGAAAGGGTGAAATTTTTAGAAGGGCGTACATATGTCTGAGTTCTTTTTTGACCGAATATGTAGATCACGTATATTTTTCATGAAAATCATGCACCGAATTCGCGCCACGTACCAGGTCATGCACTTAGTTGAAATGTTTGACTTCGTGTCGAATACATATTTCAATCGTCGTGACCGAAGAAGCAAGGGAGCAAAGAGAAAGAGAGAGAGAGAGAGAGAGCGCAGTTGTTTGCTGGTGACCAGAATTTAATATTCATCCAATCAGGGGGAGGTAACCCCGAGGGTATTGCTTCTACCTCTCACATCGTCTACTTTTCATTTTCTTGCAAGAGAATATATTTATTTTTTTAAAGCAAAATAGAAGCTATAGACACTAGTTTTAAAAAATATGTGTAATAATTATACTATAATATTAAATATATAATATAAATTAAATAAATTTTATAATAAATGATACATTATATAAATTTTAATACATACATGCATATATAGATGCTGGTGATAATTACCATTATTTCTTATAATTTTCTAAAAGTGAAATATAAAATGCAAGTAGTTGCCTTGACATGTTTCATTTTTTTGTGGTTTGTGTGCTGTGTGGGTGTGTGTGTAACTGTTAAATTATATTAACAATTCTCGAAAAAAGAGAGCACGCGAAGTGTACATCAATAGAATGCTCGGCTAGCCGACATAAAGGGTAATATAATTTACATTATGCTCCCACGGTATAGGGCATACCCTTGTTTCGTAAGCATTGCGGAGCGAACTCAGTAACAAACCCGCGGATTCGTTCGATCAAACTTAATTAGCGCAGAATTCCAGACATAATTAAATCCGACCGCCGTGTAATTTTGCGTAGGCAACTCATAAGAGGTGGAGATATTTGCAAGAGAGCGAGGGACAAAATGTAAATAAGAGAAAAAAACTCGAATTCTTTGATGAGAAAAGAATATAAGAGGAATTGAAACATGTAGAATAAAAATTATAATTAAACAATAGAATGAATTAAATCAAATCAGACGTTAAGAGCCGTTTTGCCAGATGTTATGCAGATAGTGTGCTTAAATCTATATATG
>QVOA01013978.1:0-26750 GCA_014825685.1 Pseudomyrmex cubaensis
TATATATATATATATATATATATATATATATATATATATATATATATATATGTATGTATGTATGTAACACAACATATACACACACACACACACAAACAAACACACAAAAGATGTGAAGAGCGCATGGATGGGTGTCCCTCTGTGTGTGAACGTACACGACACGTATATTCTCTAAATGTGATGGGCGTTTTTTTCGCCGCATACATGTCAATAAAATTTACATTGTAAGAAATCATTACAATTGCCACTACGACGAACATGATAATGTGAACTCGTGAACACGAGCATACGAAGCAAATAACATGGCAATTATCGGACTTGCCGATATTGTTTTCTTTCTCTCTACTCTCTCTGTCTATTATCATTAAGATTTAAAAAATTTGCAAATGTCAATTCCGATATTATTCAAAATTTTTAGTCTCTTTTCCTGTACTCTCTTTTCCCGCGAGTATGTATTACGCATTGTCGCACGTGTATATTTCGCACACGTTATATTATCCTATTATATTTCCCGTCTGCAACCTCGCCAATTATTTCGCGTTTAATATACACTTTCTCCCGAAATCAGTGGCCATTGTATGTACAACGCTATTTACATTGCCGTGTTTGGCATGCGTGATCGAATTAGACCGATCCAATTTTTACGATCTCAGCGTATTCGAAATTAATAAGAAACAAATTCTCAATTAGACTCACCGTGGATGTGTGTAGATCGATATACTTGCTGTTTCCTTGAAAGATAGCCGCTCTCGTAACCGGCGGAAAAACGGCGGTTCCGATAAAACGCAGCACTTTAAACATCACTCACTTGTGAACTGTTTGTTTACACCGAAAACGTTACACAAATCGCAGTAATCACTCATTGCGGCTGAACCTTTCACGTATCTCGAGATTGTTTACTTCAGATCGTTGTTGTCCAGATATAAACTGCGAAGATAAAAAAACTTCTATACGTTATGCGGCCAGTACTTGCGACCATTTTCGTCCCGTAGCGCTCGGCACATTAGCCGTCGAAGGCGCGAAAACAGTGTCTGCGCGACACTGCGATAGTTGCATTCGATAATCGCAAATCGAACCATCGATAGTCGACCCGGGTCAATCTCCGCGCGCCGTTTTTTAAAAACAGTGTGATAAGTGACGCCCTATATATTGGATAAGACAAGATGTGTCGTACGTTTTACGTAACATTGGTATATTGTTGTAAATAATAAATAGGTTGTACGTTGTATATTATGCCTTGTGTACATTTTTGTGATTCTATTAAAAATATATTCGAGATAAATATCATTTTATATAAATAGTAGAGATGTACTGTACACACAAGTGTTTATTTAAGTTCAAATTTTTTTGTTCGAAAAACAAATTTTCTCCTTTATTTAAAATAAATTCCCAATTCCTCATATATTAATATCAAATTCTTTCGTAAATAAATAAAAATGTATAATTTGTTGTCCATTTTTATGAAAACAATTTAAAGCAACCAATAAGCATGCGATCTAAGTGGACAAGTTCTAATATTCGACCAATTAAATTCACTCGTCAGCGTAAAGTAAATTCGTTTTCTCCACCATCTTGTCTCGTGAAAACGCTCGACGCCGATGCCGATGGCTCGAGTCAGCTTGAATGCCGTTTACTATCGGCTGGCACTTCGTAAATACGTGTAAATACGTCACCGAATGATAGTAGCGTATTGCTTGTCCACTCGTTGTTTCGGGATATAGTGCGTGTGGCACGTACGCTTCATGGATTGGCTATAATTGTTAATGCACATTTTCTTTGCAACTGATATAATTTTAGGAAAGGTATGTAAAGATTCGGCCGTTGTGTCACAGGTTATCGATGAAATCGAAGTCGCGTATATTAAAAACACATTATTCTTGTCAATCGTCATTGATTAATGCGGCGCTGAAAATTTTATGTTCTAAACAATTTATGAAATAAAAGTAGCATGCACACATATATATGTTAAAAGGCAATTTGCAGATTTTTTTTGAAGAATTTAACCATATAAAATTTTGACAAAAATACTCAGTGTTTCAAAATTTCACTCATTATTTTTTCTCATGGAATTTGTTATAATTAAAAGATGCAGCAGTGATGACGTATTTCTTGATCATTTTTCTTCTGTTGCAGATGAGAGGGTTTATATATTTTTGTATACTTTTGTTATGTTCCACTCAGCTTGGAGCTGACAAAAAGATCAAGTATGTTACAACTTTGATTGATGCCAAGTGGAACGAAACACCTCTTGTTTTAGAAGCAGCTGAATATCTTAGTGATGAGAATCCACGTTACTTTTGGAAATTTATTGATGCATATTCTCAAAAAATTAGTAATCATGTAATAGGTAAGTCATTGATTCAAGTTGACTCGAGAGTATCTTTTATTCTGTTTGCTTTTATCTTTTGTAATTTATTCTAAACAGCTACGGAAAAGGAAAACTATGATATAATTCTGGAATTGATAAAAAGATATTTGTCCGAATCAGAGATAGCAGTGTTTAAGTTAGGATTATCTTTGCGTATTTATTCCGCTCGTGTTGAGATGTTTTCTCAAATGGCTGTGAATAAGAATGTCTCGTCTTATGGATGTAACAATATTGTTAATGTCGGTGGGACATTTACATGTTCTTTGGAAGACATAGACAGATTATTAGAACAGGTTGGTTGTTTGTATCTCTTATTTTTAGTACCTTTCTTTAATTTAGTAGCTTTATATTATTGAATCATTTACAGGATGTATGGAAAACTACAGATACTTACGATGTAGACCACAAGTATCTAAGCACGTCAGAATCTGATAAAGCAATAATATTGTATGGCCAAGTCGGTACTCCAACTTTTATTGAGTTTCATAAAAAGTTAAAGAATATAGCGGAAACAAAGGGGATTAATTATATTCTTCGTCACTATGTAGAGGTAGCATTAGACATATATATTTTATAAGTATTGCTTGTATAGTAGTCAACAGTCGTTTACAGTCAAAATTTACAGGATAGGATGGATAAGAAATTGCGTTTATCAGGCTATGGTGTGGAGTTGCAAATGAAATCTACAGAATATAAAGCAACTGACGATTCAGATATTAAAGACAACACAGGAAAGAGCTCAGAAGTAACGAGTGATGGCATGGAAGAAATTGAAGGAATCAACTTCATGACTTTAAAGTAAGGTGGTTAGTAAGAAGTGTAAGATATTCCTGCTTGTATTTTTTTTGTATATTTACACTGCATTGTGCGATTACTGCTTTGATTTTATGTTTATCTTTTTTTTATTCTAGACAATTATATCCAGATCTACAAGCAGAATTGGACAAAATACAAACACATTTGTTAGACACTAGTCATGAAATAGGCGCCTTCAAAGTTTGGCAATTTCAAGAATTGAGTCATCAAACAGCTGAAAGAATTATGAAGTCTTCAGCAGATGCATTAAATGTGCTAACTGATATATCACAGAACTTTCCTATGCAAGTATGTATATTTTATTTTTAAAACAAGACAAACTATACATGAAATTGTATTATATCTATATACAATAATTTCTATCCAATAATAATTGTTTTACAGGCAAAATCATTAATAAGAACAAAAGTGAATAGCGATATGAAAGCGGAGATGAAATTGAATCAGGAAATATTTATGGCAAGCCTAAATATACAACCAACTGATACAGCCCTTTTTATCAATGGCTTGTTTTTTGATTTAGAAGCCATTGATGTTTTAACACTGTTAGAATCTTTGAGGAGCGAGTTACGAGTAATGGAAGCTCTTCACAGAATTGGTACAGAACAACATATATATAAATTGATATTTAACTTATTGTATTAAAGTTTTTTGCATATATACATATATATTAACGACTACATATTCATAAATCTTTGTAGGTTTTAGTAATAAAAAAATGAGTAAATTGTTGGCTTTGGATTTATCTGGAAGTACAGATAGTCAAAATTTCGCGATGGACATAAGAGATTCTGCAATTAATTGGATCAATGACATTGAGAACGATCCACGTTATAGCAAGTGGTCGCCGTCGTTAACCGAATTATTACGACCAACGTTTCCTGGAATGATCAGGAATATTAGGAGAAATATGTATAATTTAGTTAGTGTCCTACTACATAAGCTTTGAAATGACAATATATTTCATATTTTGTTTAATAAATATTTTGTTTTATATAGGTACTAATAATTGATCCTTTAAGTAGCGAGTCTGCATCATTGTTGTCTTTGGCACAATCATTTTATGCACATTCTGTGCCATTGAGAATAGGATTTGTTTTTGTGACGAATTACAATACATCTGTAACAGGTTTAATGGATTCCAGTGTTGCAGTCAACAATGCTTATCATTATTTTGCCGACAGTAAGAGCTCGAAAGAAGCTTTGAATTTCTTAATACAGGTAAAAAAAGAACTTTGTATCAAATTAATTATTCGAGTAAAATTACTAACGTTGACATTAACGAAATAAATTTTTAGTTGGGTCATTTTGTTGGACCAAATGGCGCAGAAATCAATGATATCAAACGAGTTATCCAGTCCATAGACTCGTCCGCTGATACGGATTACATTCTTGGTGAAGAATCAGAATACGATGTAGGTCGGCATCTGGCTCACGATTTTATAAAACGATGCGGATTTAAGAAATTTCCACAAGCTCTGTTGAACGGTGTACCGCTGATGCCCGTTCAAACAAATTTCGAATCCTACGAGGAAGCTGTCTTGTCTAATATTATGTTGCAAACACCTATTCTGCAAAAGGCAGTCTATAGGGGTGAAATAACGGAAGGAGATGATGTTGTTGATTTCCTCATGAATCAACCTAATGTTATGCCACGGTATATAAGTTTTTAAATCTACTAGAGCAGGATTTTAAGTGTTCCACAGTAGACTGATTGTATCCAATTTTCAGACTGAACGAACGTGTTTTAAAAGTGGATAAGAATAAGTGGTTAAATTTAATCGGTTCGATTCCCGAAGATGAGGATTACACTAAATGGAGTCCTCAAGATTTATCAACTTACATACTGAAGAATATGCGGTATTTCTTTGTGCCGCGACGCAGTACCACACATCACTTCTACTCTTTCTGGATTGTAACCGATTTGAAATCATCAACTGGTCGACAATTACTGCGAGAAGCACTTGAATATGTAGTACGTTCAAAATTAAATTTATATGTACATAATATGTTACAATATATAAAATTCTTATTATTTTTTTTTTTTTTTACAGGAAATAAATACTGATGCACGAGTTGGCGTTATCATTAATGCGGAAAATGACGCGAATGTGAAATCTGATATCAATAAAATTGTTCTTGCTGCATTGAGTGCATTATCACCAGAAAACGCTATACTGTATGTACGTAAAGTTCTTAAAGAAGCCAACGTAGCTCTCATTGCTGATAATAAATTTGAGATCGAGGTGAGACACGTGTATGTGATGATATACACGCTTACTATCACTATTATTGTTACTAATTTAATTTAATTATTATTAGGATGAATCTGTGGCGACATTATTAGAAAATCAAAACCCGATATTGTCATTGCACCGACATTACGTTGCAAATGTATTGAATGTAGAAATAGGAGATAGAGTAATTTTATGCAATGGTCGTATCATTGGTCCTTTAGATAGCGATGAAGAATTTACAAGTGACGATTTTTCTCTGTTAGAAAGATTTAGTCAAAGCAGTTACGGAGATAAATTGTTTATAAAATTGATGAAAGATGAAATCTTTAACGATGATGAATATGGTATTATGATAATTTGTTCAAAACAGTAGTGTGTGTTTGAATTGTTACGTCAGAAATAATTAAACATTTGTATTTCATTCAGAAAAAGGTGAAATCACAAATGATATGATCATGAAGATTACTTCGCTTTTGGTACCACGGCCACAAACTCGAAGTCGGTACGATGTTCCTTTCCATGGAGACGATCATAGGTAAAGTAATGGTATTTTTATGAAATAAATATAATTTTTGAAATTAATATGTAAAACTTCTAATTGATCGTATGTATTATATTGTAAAAATGTCACATTCTTTTGCAGTGTTATAAAAATTCCAGCGAACAATCCCGATGAGGTTGCCTTCAACTTTATTGCCATTGTAGATCCAGTTTCACGTGGTGCTCAGAAATTGGGCCCGATATTAAAAACTCTGCAGCAAGCTTTGAATTGCAATATAAAAGTATTTTTGAACTGTTTAGATAAGAATAGTGATATGCCATTGAAAAGGTAAAGCAACAGTCTGTTTTCTTCATAATTTGTTTTCTTTGTGAACTACAGTATTGTATCTATTCTTTTTTTTTTCTAGTTTCTATCGATTTGTGCTTGAACCAGAGCTGCAATTTACAGCGGAAGGAGATATCAGTGGTTCTATTGCAAAATTCACTAAACTTCCCACTTCGTCCTTGCTGACACAGTACATTCACGCACCCGAAAATTGGCTCGTAGAAGTAGTTCGCAGTGTTTACGACTTAGATAATATTAAACTCGATAACGTCGCGATGGGCGTGCACAGGTAAAATTGTCAAAATATTTCTCTCTCTGTGGCTTCTTTTTTTACGAAGTTTCATATGAGTTGTATTGTAGTGAATTCGAGCTGGAATACCTGTTACTCGAAGGTCACTGTTTCGAAGCAGTAGTGGGCAATCCACCGAGAGGTCTTCAGTTCACATTAGGCACCAAAGAACAACCTGTAATGGTCGATACTATAGTAATGGCCAATCTGGGGTACTTCCAACTCAAGGCGAATCCAGGCGAATGGATGTTACGACTTCGACAGGGACGATCCGCGGAGATATATGACTTTACCAGTGTCGAAGGCCAGGACGTCATTCAGAATGGCAACGACGTGAAAGTTCTGATAAGTTCCTTAAGGAGTCACGTGCTGAAGGTCAAGGTTTCCAAGAAGCCTGACAAAGTAGGAGTCGATCTTTTGTCGGACGATGAGAAGGACTCCGGATTGTGGAATTCTATTTCTAGGTACGTTCGATCGATTGGATTGCACACGTTTCAATGATTTCCTAATGCTGGGTGTTGGTACTTAACATGCGTAGAGTGGAAAATTCTGTTACCTTTGGACTTAACTTTTATTTATTCTCTCTTTTTTAGCATTGCCAAATTTTGGTAAGCTTTTCATTATTATGTAGTTAAAATACTTTTATATGTAATTTTCTATTAATGTGTACTTAAATATAAAAACTTCAGAGGGTGTGTGTTTGAATAAGTATTATAACAAAATAAAAACATATTTGTGGCTTGGCGTTATGAACATCTGATTAAATTGCGATCTCGATATATCTTAAATAACAGATCATTCACATTAGCTGTCGCATCGCAAGTCACCAATATGTGTATTCTTGCCCGACTTTGTTAACTTGTGAACTAATTTATCATCGCCTTGACAAAGCTTGCTTTAATTTGAACAGCTTATCGGCTGATATAAACTAGCTGAATTGCCATTAATTTTAGTTTTTAATATGTTTTACTTATATTTCGTATATTTTCACACTTAGGACATTCGCATCGGATGAGAGCGAAGACCAGGATGAGAAATTGAATATCTTCTCTCTCGCCTCCGGTCATTTGTACGAAAGATTCTTGAAGATCATGATGTTAAGCGTTATTAAACATACCAAGTCTCCTGTGAAATTCTGGTTCTTGAAGAATTATCTCTCACCGACATTGAAAGTAAGCAGTTGTTGTTTAATCTTGGAACTATCTTATCTTATACAAATAAAGTTAATAATAGTCGCAGATATAAACAACAAATATATATATATTTTTTTTTGACATAGGATTTCTTGCCGCATATGGCCAAAGAATATGGTTTTGAGTACGAACTCGTTCAATACAAGTGGCCTCGCTGGCTTCATCAACAAACCGAAAAACAGAGAACTATTTGGGGATACAAGATCTTGTTCCTCGACGTGCTATTCCCGTTAAACCTCAAGAAAATAATATTTGTCGATGCCGATCAGGTAAATATAAATTAAAAATATATTATAAATTTATATTATCTTTCAAATTAGAAGATATTTTACTCGATTATTTTTGCACAGGTGGTAAGAGCGGATTTGAAAGAATTAGCGACTATGGATCTCCGCGGCGCGCCATACGCGTACACACCGTTCTGTGATAGTAGAACCGAAATGGACGGATTTAGATTTTGGAAGCAAGGCTATTGGAGGAATCACTTGCAGGGACGAGCTTATCACATTAGTGCGTTGTATGTAGTGGATTTGAAACGTTTCCGCCGTATCGCAGCCGGAGACAGGCTGCGAGGACAATATCAGGCATTGAGTCAGGATCCAAATAGTTTATCAAATCTCGATCAAGTAAGATTTGATATCAAACTTTTGTGAAGATAATAATAAAGAAGAAAATAATAAACCGTATAATTTTAATTAGGTTTAAATTATTAAATTGTCACGTTGTTTCTTTGCTTTCAGGATCTGCCTAACAACATGATTCACCAAGTAGCTATCAAGACACTGCCGCAGGAATGGCTCTGGTGCGAAACTTGGTGCGATGACGCATCCAAAAAGTATGCTAAGACTATAGATTTGGTGCGTATTTTTCACTTATATATCACAAAAATAAATAGATTGTCATATTTTCTCTTTGTTTTACAATGGGCGTTTTCTTTTTTATTTCTTCTGTAGTGTAATAACCCGATGACTAAAGAAGCTAAATTACAAGCAGCCATGCGTATCTTACCCGAGTGGGTGGGTTACGATGAAGAAATTAAAGCTTTGCAACAGAAGGTGGAGAATGCAAATAGACAAACGGAGAAAGAAAGTGGTATGTCTCTCTCTTACGTTACGTTTCTCGATAGTTTTTTTTTTTAATGAAATTCTTATGTTTGAGATTATTTGTTTCTTTTTGTTTTTTTTTACAGAAACTGTCGACGATGTTTCCAAGCACGAAGAACTGTAAATTTAGACTTATGTACAATGTAATTGTGACTCTTGAGCAAAATATTTGAAAAAAGACAAATTTTATACAGTTATGTAAAAAGAGATTTTCTGTATATTTGGTAAGTTAATTAAGCGTTTATACACAAACTTTCTATATTTCATGTTTGATACATCAACACTTTGCATTCAAATAACTTGCCACCGATAATAATTGCAAACTTGTCCGAAATAATTATGCATTGAAATTTCTTCGAATCTAGCAAATTCATTACACTGATTAACTGGTTGTTGAGATTGCAGTATTCCAGTTGTTCATGAACATATAGTTCTGTTCATGTTAAACCAATTGTGATTTATTATTGTCTACTATGCTAATTATAAGGAATAAACGAGTGACATTTTGTAAAACATCTTTGATATTTTCTCCTATCTGCGACAAAAAGAAACTTTAACAATACCCAGAGATAAACGCTACTCGGCGTCAATATAAAAATCAATTTTTATAAACTTCCAAGTACAACATTGCATTATCATGTGCAAAAGTAAAATTTATTTGTACTTTTATATATATTTGTATATATAAATTATTTCATATATATATATATATAAAACTATATTATATAAATATTTTTTTACAGACTCAGTGATCTCGACGTGTCTTTCCTCCTCCCACCCATCTCATTGTTATAATAATGTGTTTTTGTATTAATACTACAAGTATAAATTTTGATATATATACAGATCATTGCACGCGGTAATGACGTGACGTTTGTTTCCCTCTTTTGTGTGATAACTTATTTTGATCGCGGCAGCAATGAAGCGAATCAGAGCGAAACGATCGAAGAAATTCGATAAGCATTCTCGCGCGTGATAATCTTCGACTTCAAACATAACGAGTGAAGACAACGGCAGAACATCGACCCGACACGCTTGAAATTTTTTCGTTCTATCGCTCGTGATCTGCGATGATCTGCCGATCCGAAGATCGAGGGCGGCAAAATTAACCAATTCCGCGCGCGGAATAAAACGGTCTATTATCCGCATCATCTGATCTCGCGAAATTGACAGATGCGTGAAATCAGAACCGATGCAGATCTCATCATCTCGGCGTTCGCATCAGATTCGGAGCGTTGTTAATTATCAGCGACTCTCTTCGAGAGATATTGAACAGATTAATCTGGGCCGTCGTTCTGTACGCGCCGTTACTCCCTGACGCATTATTTTATGTAAACATACAAGGAGAGCCAAGCCGCACCACGCACTCTAATGACATCTTCCGACACATCGTAACCCTGCGCTGTAGCGAACTTGTCTTGCTTGCTGCGCGGCCAGTTTGGCTCGGCTTAGCTTGGCTTATGTCAATTGTCCGATGTTCGCGTGCTCGCGTCGTCGTTTGCGTTCCTCCTCGTCGACAATCCGTCAAGAAAATTTATTATACAGAAGAACGCAGCAGAAACAGATTTGCAGAGATGTCATCCGAAACATTGGCCGTTAATCAAAACGAGTGAGTGTTTCTTCGATAATATGTTTTGTTATTGCTCTTTTCTCTCTCTTCCTCTTTCTCACTACAATAGAATATCTTGTATAATTTTGATAGACACGTTGACACACGCATTTTGCTGTTAAATTCTCATTCAATGAATCTTTGAACAATCGCGCGCGCAAAACTGTGTTTATACTACTTATAGTTTATGTAAAATTTGTAAAACGTTTTACAAAAATTAGAAATTAACGAAACTGATAAAATGCATTGCAATTGATACGATAAATGTCTCGATTTTGTCACTTTTTTTCTGCAGTTTGTTCATTATTGCGTTTTCGCAATAGTAACGCGTTAGCTCTTATATTACCTCTTATTTACGGCAAATGTCGAATAATCGATTCACGCAAAGTTGTGTCTGTGTATCGAGGACATATGTTAAATATTGAGAATTCCACGTTTATCATGTGGTTTTTATCGTCGATTTTATGGTTTATCGTTTTTATATCTCAATTTTTAAAAGATACACAGAGGTCACGTATTTTACAATACCATATTTCTTTCTCGCTATCTCTCGTATTTTAACTATTGTTATTAGTTTTTTTTTTTTTTTTCTAATCTGGATACACGCGTTTCCGCGTAAATGTGAAAAATATGATTCTAAATATCCAATTGTGTTACACAAAACCCTACTCCCGATTTTACGACACACACGTGCTCCCGAAAAAGTTGGTAGAAAATGTAGTCGCATTAGCAGCGGTTGGTGTAGTCCACGATTTAGCAACGGTAATGTCAGTCACCGCGAAAATGGACTTCGGCAACATCATCAACGAGTAAATAATTTAATTATTTTTTATTTTCATTTGTCTGCTTTTAATTGTTTCTTTTTTTTAATTAAGCAATCGCTAACTTTTCCATTCCACGTGAGACACAAGTTTCCATCTTCAAAATAATTTAACTTACCTTACACGGTAATTGATTTTAAGTATCATTACACTTGATAATTAATAAGATATTCTGTTTATGACATGCGCCCGAATTTTAATTACAAATTTATTCAAATTTATTCAACTTATATTCAAATTAAATTATTTAACAGATGTAATCAAATTAAATTATTGAATGGATGCGCATGTATACTATTTCCAACTAAATATAATCCCCTGACGTAATTTCAACGTATACATATTACGTAGCATATATATTACAGGTATAATTATAGGAGGTAATAATTATATTGAGAAGATATCATATAACGCGAGATTTTATGTTCTGAAATAAAAAAATTTCAAACATTCATTGCAACGATCGTGATAAAATATCGGAAACACGACACTAAAAGCTAGGCTGATGGAATTTCCATACCTGTGTCAAGTTATCAAACAATGTTCGATGTCTTATAGAGATAACTGTCAAGTATTTTTACCTAGGCCTATTTATTTTTCCGGTATCTCATCAGTGTTCGTTACACGTACAGACATGTACGATCAGTAGTTACACGTTCGAGCAAGAATTGTGATATGTAATAGTCATTAGTATTTACAGCGTATGCATAATGAATAAGTGGCCAAACACATTTTAAGACTCCGTGCGTCAAACGGCGTGGAATACGACTACCTGGTTTTTGCGCTGATAGTTAAAATATGTATCTGTCATTATATGAATGTAATTTTTTCAGGCAACAAGAGACATTAGCACGAGATGTGTTTCAACGTCGTTGTAAATTTTATATTTTACTAATTACTCGTTTTTTAAATTTAGTTTTAGTTCGTGTATAAAAGAAGCGATCACAAAATAACGCCGTAATGATGAACATTTTTGAAGAGTAAATTGATCCTAGATCGATCGTCAATCGATATTATATTTAGAATCATCCGCTATCAAGTTTCAACACACGATCGAAGTGTAATTTTCTAATGTCGACAAGCGATCGATAAGCTACGTTCCTGTTCTATACTCGTCGGTTAGGACAGGATTTGTAATGAGAGAAACACGTTGTAAAATTTGCTTTTTTGAGCGATTGGTCGATGATTTTCGAATCGCTCCGCCGCTGCGCGCACGCAGTGTAGTGCCTCTCCACGTGGAAAGTTAAGTGACCGTATCGTGGTTGGTTTCGTGCATCGCCATTCGTTCAGTCTCGATCCGTGATTCATTGCGCGATCGACGATCGTTTTGCAGACTTGGCTTTATTCCGAGATTTCCAAACGTGGGATTGTAAAGATACATACGCGTACTCGCGTAGGTGGATCGATTTTGCGAGGGATTTTTCGGGAAAAGCGTTGGAACTCTTTATTTCTCAAGAATTTATGAAAGTGTGAATGACGTGTTTTGCGCAAAATCGATCAAACAATCGCCGATTTCGCATTGGACGCGCCGAATGACTCGAAGAAGGCTCTAACTGTTCTGAGTGTCGTCTCGTTCGAGACTTTCGAGCGCAAATGATAAGACAAGTATCGCGACCGGTGTAATTATTGATGGAGGAACGCGTCAGTGCGAGAGAGAGATAAACGACAAAAACAATCGACTTTGCGCTCAACGATAAATCGCGCGAATAATTAGCGCGATTGTTGAATCATGTCGCGAGCGCGATAAACCGGATCCAATTTGTGAAAGCATCTAGAGATCAGTTAGTTATTAATCAGGCCAAATAACGAACTTGCAGAAACTTTTATTCGGTGACGACGGGAAGTCGAGATTACTTTTAGGATTTTACTTCAGGTTTAAAGTTTAAGAGGGAGAAGGAGAAAGACATTCGATTTTTTTAAAACTTCCAGAGATCTTCGTTTTAAATAAATTGTAATTTGACCTATTATTCGCGAGACCAAAGAGGATATTAACGTCGAAACAAGCTGTTGAAACATTCCGGCGTTTTACAAATTTCGAGTGCGGGGACGTACCGATTGTACATGAGACACAATATCTTCTCTGAACGGAGATAGAGGATGGAGACAGAGAGAGACAGAGAAAGAGAAAGAGAGAGCAGATAGAAAGGGAACGAGAGAGCGACGCATCAGCGGGTGGGGATTCGGCGATAAAGACAGACTACTGAAGAAAGGCAGAGGAAAAGGAAGAAAAATAAAAAATATCCACGAGGAGAGTAAGAGAGGGCCGATCGTCAATGTTAAGCGTTTTATCTGTCGGACTGTGTGGATCCGGACGATGGATCCTCTCTTCGAGCGAGGAACGTCAAGCGAGTCTTCGTCGTTCTCGCTCTGAGCGACGCGTGTAGTTTATCCGCGTTTCCGTAGTCATCCGGAGAACGACCAGCACGACGACGACATATTACAACAACAGAGAGCTCGTTCGTGATTACAACACGCACAGTCACCGCCTCCGCCTGCGTGCGCGCGCGAGAGAGAGAAAACTCTCCTAGTTTTCCTTTTTATCTTCTGGATATATTGAGGTTCGCACGAGCAAAACGGCCGATTGTCAAACCGATCGTGTGGAAGATCAACGACGACGTCGTCGCGCGATCGGCGGTCCACGGACCCGCGCGAGCTGGCTGGACCCGCGATCTCTCCGCTCCAGGATCGATCATGGACGACGAAAAGATCAAGCTGTGAGTTCGCTTCTAGAATCGCGTTATTCTCGTGTGAGTTCTCCCGCCAGCGGAGAGTTTCTTCGGAAAAGCGAAAAAGACATCACGCGAAAGAGAGAGACAGAGATAGAGAGATCGGCAGGCGGTTGCGTGGAAAATTTTCACGATATCGTGGAAAATCTCACAAGTTCGTTGATTAAACGAACTGGCGTGTAATCGATTCTTGTTTTAAAAATATTTATCGTATAGTATCTCGTAGCATTCAATGTGTCGGAAAATTGAAAATTAATTGTGTACGTGCGTGTACGAGAGAGAAAGAGAAAAAGCAATATGATTAATTAACGTCCGATAGAATAAATGAAGAGTTTCGTTTTTTTATTTTTTACATGGTGCCACTTTGAGATAAGCGAGTTTTACACGAAAACATTGTATCGCCAAACCAAAGAATGTTGAACGAATATTGATAACTGGTGACATTAATTGAAAAAGAGAAGTTCGAGACATATACGTGCATGCACTCGCAAATAATCAATCAGACGAAATCCCTTTCGATAACACGCTGTCTTGAATGATCCAAATATCATAAAATGTTTTGAACACTTCACTTCTGAGATGAAAGGTCCTAACTTTGCCACATGTTTGAGGTCACTGATTAAATATTATCTTTAAACCGATATAGGTATTATCTTTTTCAAATAATATTTTTAAACCGAAGAATTCTCTTCTCCGAATTAAATTTCAAGCTTTACTTTTTAATTTTTAAATTTTAGAAGAAAATTTTGTGCGCGTTTGAGTACAATTATTCACGCAGCTGCGATACCGCGCAAACCGGAATTGAATATGCAAACACAACATGATTTTTATCTCCGTCGCTGTTGCGCGGAAGATCATTCCAAGCATATTCTCACTGTTCGTCCAGAATGTCGTGACGGCGCCAATAATTCGTTGAATGAAAAATCACTCGACCACCTGTTGATAGTTGCACGTGCGTGCGCGGACGCCGCGCGCACGGGAAAGCTGTGGCGATTTCTCTTTCTTCGTGCGACGTCTCTCCGCGAAATAACAAGCACACGGAAACGGATTCGTTGATTGTCGAAATTACACCGGCAATTATTCGGTGCGCGACATGCAATACAATTCCGCGCGAACAACAAGGCCGTGTGTGATTCCCTTCACTTTGCCACGCGACACGGTCTCTCCGATATAATTGCCGCATGCGAGGACATGTGTACTAGTTCTTTCTCGGCATTAAAAAAAAAAAGCACCGTTATTTCCGCCAAAACCGTGGAGTGTAACCGTGGAGTGTAACCATTGAGTTTCCGTGCGAAAAAATATCAAATTAGATTTATTTTCACTGGCGTCGTACGTTTAATTTGTCATGCAGTTCTTTACAGAAAACATTTCATTTTAGGCGCGATATTATCTATTATATTTATGATAACGAAAATTTCTATATTTTACTTTGTTTTTCCGTTCTGACGATGGGAAACACGAAGATTGTTATCTTGTTGTGATTTATCATTTTCGTTGAAGTGTTGGTTGTTTATTTCGGTTTTTTCTAGGAATTGATTTCTTAAAGAAACACATTGCGTCATCAATATACTCTACTTGCATTATAAATATATCACTGTACTTGCATTATAAATATGTATCCGCGTATGATAAGAGTTTTACATTTGTACAACTTTTGTCATACACATTGCGTCGAGTTCAAGGCTCGTGTTGAGGCTTCAAGTTTTATTTGTCACGGGATCTTTTTTTCATCGAACCGCCGGAAATAACGGGACCGGTTTCACCGTGACCTAATCACGGCGTTCGAAGCTTTCGAAAAAAGAGGCCTCGAAATACTTTCTTGATGAGACTTTTTCGGTTTGTTTATTAGCAATTCACATGTTGCAGGAAAAAAAAACAGTTTTTGTATAATGCGTGTAATATAATCTGGTAATGATCTGGTATTTGAGAGATAATCGTTACTTGATATGCGTTTGCGGTTATCGATAGGTTGGAGTTCTTTTTGCACGCCTGTGTGTGTGTTTATATGTAACAAAACCGCGACCGGATAAGTTTACCCAATTAGCAAGACAGTGTATGGTATTTAAATGCAGTCGTAAGTCCGGGAGCTGTTTAACCAAAATTATGTAATTTTTATGTGTGACTCATTAGCACAAAACTTGTTTTTTTTTGCTTTAATTTTATATGAATGAATTCATTCTCGCGTGACACACATCTAGCTGTGTATAAATTGATATGCGATTATTGCATATCTCGCGTTTCGCAAGTCTTAAGTAATGGTGTATTTGCAAAGTGAATACTTTTTATAGCGCGCGCGATTGCAATTAATGCGGTCCTGAAACTCATAGGCGTCACTAGAAAGGAATGCATTTTTATCTTTCGAAAAAGTTTCTCTTAAAGATAGTATTTATCTAAAAGTACTCGATTTTTATAGAAAAAAAATTCAAGTATTTGCTCGTATTTTTTTAATGATTTTACATCTAAAGTCTGCTGTGTGACAATTAATATTTTTTCTCAATTATCGTTTTCTTATTATTCTCTTGAATTTCTTTTGACAGAGATATTTCGAAAATTGATTGCCGTTTTATATTAATGGGGTTCCACTTTTGGTTGCATCAGCGATGCGCCTACTTGTGAGAATCTGTAGTCAACGTCCATGGGAGCAATTCGTGGTCTCCGACGAGACGAGACTGTTCTCGAATTATCACGGTGTAATTAATACGAAACTAAACGCGGTCTCGGATGACAACGCAATGGTAAATCGATCGCAGTCGATTTGATCTGTACCTGTGATTATTCGCGCGCGGGAGAAGATAATAATTCATCCGTAAGTCATCTCATTAGTTCAAAGTAAACATAGCGCAACTCCACACAATAAAACGAGAGCAAAGATATCTCGTACAGAGTTTCAAAAAAGTAATAATTGAAGATCGCGGGTTTTTCTCTTAAATTGTCAATTAAAAGAATAAACGTGAAATTTCCGTATAAAACTATAAAGCCGGTTATCGTTTCCTCGCTGACTGATGGCGTCGGTGTGGAGGAGGTAAGATAAGCGGCGTGTCGTGTTCGAAAGGAAGTTCATCAAGGCGTATCGCTACCGAGATACGCATCGAAATCCTCGCATCGTCCTCGCGACATCTTCGACATTGACGAGAATTCGAAGACCGCAGACGATTATTGTCGCGAACCTTGATTTCGCGCGACAAAGAGGTCGTCACGAATCTAACAATCCGGTCACGATGCGGTTCGTCAACTTGTAGTTTCCGCGCGAAGGACACGTGTTCACGAAATTAGTGAGAGTTGACCTTCCTTCCTCGCTTTCAATAATCTTTCAATAAAATGAGAAATTTAAGGTCTTTTATTTCGCAAATACACATGTCAAAGCTAATTTCTAATTACGTGTCTTGTGTTTTAATTACGGAGTGAAAATTTGGGTTTTATTTTATCTTTGCGACAAGACGACGCGTTTCGTAATTTAACATTTGTTGCAAGAGTGGAAGACAAATTCGTTGTGATTTACATTTTTTTTATAAATCTACTGAACAAAAAGTCACCATGGAATTATCATTTTCATCAATATTTTCCGATCGCGTGACTTTGCACACGGCATCATTGTCATCGTCATTGAATTCATGAGCCAGATAAGGGGAAAAGAACGTGTATGACGGACGTGTGTGTTTGCACGCTCCATCATTGATATCTGGTAGATAGATAGCGTTGAGAAATGATAAGAGGTGGTCACGTATACGTTGTGGTGTCATAAGGCTCAACGTGTGTCAACAATATGTATTATGCATTTGAATGTTGCCGTCAAGCTCATTGCGAGACGTAATTAGTTGCGCGATTAGGACTCGCTTGACGACCATTTTAAGTAAAAAACAAAAAAAATAACCATTTCCGCACATATGTTTCATAATACGCCGATAAAATATTGTTATCCTCTTTTCTTAAAAAAACAAAAAAAAGCAATTAAAAAGGTGTTGAACAAGAAGTCAGAAGAAGCGCTTCATGAAGAAATAAACTTGTTGAGTAAATAGGCAACGATGAGTAATGCATACGACGATGAGTACACGCGAGTTTACTTAAGTGTAAAATCTTATCTAAGCAGCAAATTAAAGATAATTGAAAGACTGATTTTTGATAATTGCATAATAAACAGTCATCGGAAGCATTTTGACGTCTTTTTCTGCGCCTAAACGTTCAACACAAAGTAAACACTGGTAATAACATAATATATTTGATAAAAAAATGATAATTTATTACAGATATATTGGTTTTTTTTATACACACACACATCGTGTGCAATTCCAAGAATACGTAATCACTTTCTTTCGTTACGTAACACAAAAAAAGTGATCGACATGCGCCATTTATACGATCAAAGCAAAAAATAATGTCATGACAATGACTAATCAAAACTTACTTTTTAGAAGTATTAAAACAGAATTGGTGTTGAAAACACGATAAAATTAAAATTTATTTAAATTCCACGAATACATATGTAACGATTTTTTTCTTCGTTACTTCAGATGTAATTTTAACTTAAACAAAATTAACAATGAAGTATAAGTGCATAATTATAAACGATTTTACGACGGATTACAGATTCAAGGATAAGGCGATTTATGGCTACGGAACGAGCATTCCGCCGAACAATAACGATGATGAGGAAAACGAATTATCATCGCGGAAGGTGATCTTTTGTGTTCATGGCAAATTGTCAGGTTGTTGTACAGTGGTGAAAGGCAGCGGCGACGAAAATGCAACTGCAGACTATCAACAGAACAACCCGACAAGTACATATGCTCTTTTCTTTATATACATATATACATATAGAAAAAGATTTAAAAAATATCAAAAAAGTAAATAAATTCTTCAAAAAAAGGAATCAATATCGTTACAATGCGATATAATTAACAATACAAGTATTAAATTTCGCAAGAAAGTAAGCATAAAAGAATCGTCATAATAAACACCGAAAAGACGCAACATGCGATATCGAAGCGCGAAGAGCATCGAATTCGCGACCGGATGTCGCGCTAGAATTTGATTTCGCACATATACATTAGTATATATGTCAGCGTTTGAAACTCAGCGAAAACAAAAAGTTCTTATGTAGCTTATTCAACAATATGATTCTCTTCTTGAACGCGTTTGATTGAAATTAAAGATCGAGAAAAACAAAAGAAATTATTTCAGTCACGTCATTGCAAAATAAAAACAGTTTCCATATATTCGATCAATTGCGATTTTTCAAATACGCGACTTGTTACATTGTATTCCTATTTTTAGTGCCACAGGAAGATCATTGCCACAGAGAAAGGAACGAGGAAATCGACAAGAAAGCCCGAAAAAAATTGCTGATTGCCAGTGCTCTCTGTGTCATTTTCATGATAGCGGAAATCGTCGGTAATAAAAAACAATTCTTGATGTCTCTTGATCGGTGTAAAAAACAACTTTATGGACGTTTTTTATTTATTTGCGCGAAAACGGACATGAAACAAGCGTCTAAATTTCCTTTTATTTAATTTGTTTTTTCTTCAGGCGGCGTGTTATCAAACAGCTTGGCGATCGCAACCGATGCGGCGCATTTGTTGACCGATTTCGCGTCATTCATGATTTCGCTTTTTTCCATTTGGGTTGCGGGCAGACCGGCAACGAGGAAGATGCCGTTTGGTTGGTATCGCGCGGAGGTACGTTACATCGATTCATGAAAATATTAATTAACGCGTTAGAGTTAATTAAAAAAATTAGTAACAAAATTAAAATTTACTCAAATAGAAATCAAGCAACTCACTGTGTATAACAATATAATATATGCTAGTATCTCAAATAATAAAACATATTAGATATTTTATTATTGAAAATTGATAATATGCGATAAAAAATTACACGTTATTTCAGGTTATCGGCGCATTAACATCTGTTTTATTAATTTGGGTGGTCACCGGCATTCTATTCTATCTCGCGATCGAAAGAATCGTCAACAAGGATTTTGAGCTGAATGCCACGGTGATGCTTATCACGTCTGCAGTTGGTGTTGCGGTAAATCTAGTGTTAGTGATACCATTAACGATAATATTTATTTAATACTCTGCGCGGCTCCGCTCGACGATTCACGCATAATAATCTACTCGCGTAATACCGTCCCAGCGCACGTTTGTCCGCGCGATGTTCCGATCACAATCGAGAATATGATGTGCATAATATGTGTATATCCAATGTCAATTGGATTCTCTCATTGAGCAATCGCAGACGACATCAATCCGAGTCGTAACTCCACAAATATTTTTATTTAACAGATGTATTTAATTGCGTATGCAAATTTAAATGTATATCGAGTTTAATTTTAGCTTCAAAATAGGTTTTGTTTTGTTTTTCGAGAAATAGCAATGAACAATTTGACATTGCAGAATGGGTGTGTCCTTGCACCAACATGGTCACAGCCACGGCGGACATGCTCACGATCACGGCGGAAACAATGACGTGGAAAATACGCTCGATGATGATGCCAAAGGGGAGCATCACAATAAGAAAAATATCAACGTGCGCGCTGCTTTCATTCACGTTGTGGGTGACTTGATACAAAGTCTAGGAGTTTTTATCGCCGCGTTAGTCATTTACTTTAAGGTATCTTTTCTAAATTCGTTCGGTTGTGCCTAATCAATTACGTAAAACCGTAATAGACGGTTTTTTTTTTTAATGTTAAAACACGAAGGTTTTCGTTAATGCAAATTCATTATCTGCATTTCAGCCAAGTTGGAACTTAGTGGATCCAATATGCACGTTCCTCTTCTCTATACTAGTTATTTTGACTACAGTGGCGATTATTAAGGACGTGGTTAACGTTCTGATGGAAGGAATACCCAAGGGTTTTGAATATTCTCAAGTAGAAAATACGTTTATGCAAATAGATGGAGTCGTGAAGGTGCACAACTTGAGAATCTGGGCGCTTTCGCTCGACAAAACTGCTTTGTCGGCTCATCTTGCTATAAGTAAGCTCATCTAAAAATATGACTCACAAGAGTCTATATTTATATTGCTACTTATTTATACATTTCGATATTATGCAATTAAATCACTGTTAAATCCTAAAATAACTCTAATCTCTAAATTTGAAGATTCTGTGAAAAAACAAAAAAATGTGCAATTAAAAATATTCATTATCAGTTTTAATTAATCAAGTAATCGATTAAAATCACATTTGCAGAGCCCGGAACGAGCCCGCAGAACATACTACGCACCGCTACGAGAAATATACACGACAAGTACAAATTTTTCGAGATGACGTTGCAGATAGAAGAATTCAACGAGCGTATGGAGAATTGCAAACAGTGTAAAGCGTTGTCGCAATAAGTTATTTCTCTCGTACTTGCATGTGATTTAATTGCGGTACGAGAGACGCGAGGTGTATCTAGAAGCTGATAATTTTAGAAGTCTCGTGATCGTTACCATATGATGACACTATGAAACCGTTACATACCAAATTCGTATATTACATGTTATGTTAACGTTATAAACTATTAATTATTTTTTTCCTGTAACTTTACGCGAAAAGATGTGTAATGGGAGTCAATAATCGTAAAACAATACGTTTTATTATGAATAGTGTATGTGCGTGTGTGCGAATGTGTGTGTGTCTTTGTTATCCGATTTTATTCTTAATATATATTGTGGTATAATTATAATAAATTTTTACATAGAAATCAAATATAAATTATAAATACGTACCACATTGCTTGCGTATAAGATGAACCATAATTGATGTATTTTTTACGATAGAAAAAAAGATTGTCGCTATATATATTTTTTGTCGTATATAAGAACATAGAAAAAAGAGAAGATAAATGAAAAAGTTAATTTTCTTATCGAGTATCTATGTGACGAATTTTATCATATTGTACTTGTTATAAGAAATAATTTTCTTGTTTTGAATTGTATGTGTTGTATTACTTTAAATCTGCCATAGCCGAGTAAATAAGTCAATAAATGTATATTTTGGCAAGTATCAGAGGTTGAAAAATCATTGCTGAAAACCTATAGTTCACGTTACATACATTGTAAATTTTCCATGTTTACCTGCGAAGTGAAACTCTTGAGACACACTTACCAAGAGCATAAACTCGAATGTAATAACAGACTATCTAGCTCTGTTGAAAGTAAAACCTGTTGTAATACAGTTGTATACAAAAGAATTATAATTAAAACGATAATCAACGAGAGAATAAAGTGCCTGTCTGTCATAAGCACATGGACCACATGGATGAGGCAACAGAATGTAATAGCAAGATGGCAGAATGCGAAGGAACTATGTAAGTAAATACACGTGATGTACATTTCTGATAAGCATTTTTTTATAATCAATTAAATTTTCCACATATAAGATGGAAAGCGAGGTTTTCACGCGTACTTATTCACAGATTGAAAATTTGCGAGGTGTGTGGTGCGGAAGCTAAATATACCTGTCCAAGATGTGAGGTTAAAACGTGCTCTCTCACGTGCGTCAGTATTCACAAAAAAGAATTGGAATGCAATGGAATCCGAGATAAAGTAAAATACGTTCCTATGAACGAGTTTACCGATTTGGATTTACTAAGTGGTGAGATGAGACTTTCTTATTTATACGTACATTATTGTGGATCAACAGTGTTTCTTCAGTGAGGTTAAATTAAGTAATATTTATTTTGTTGTATATTTTTAATGTCTACTTGCGATATCTCGTAGATTATCGTTTTCTTGAAGAAGTCAACAGATTACTTAATAAGAAAAAATCATATGTAGATATGAAGATAAAAGACAAACTTGTTCCAGTGGTAAAGTATTTTTTATACATAAACCGCACCACATATAGCAAGCATATAAGAATGCAACATAGTTTATAAATGTTCTTTCTCTAGCACTTATATAAACTGAAGAAAGGCGCAGCTCAGAGAAAAGTATTACTACTATTTATGCCATACATGTTCAGTAGGCATAGAGAAAATACTACATATCTTAATTGGAAAACAAATGAATTATTCTGGCGATTAGAGTGGATATTTCCACAAGCAGAAAATATAAAGTACATTACTGAAAGGTATGTATGAGAGCGTAATGATTTTAACATCACGTGATTGTAATAACTACATGTATACAATTCCATACTAATTAATTATGCAGAGCATTGGACACCACAAGATTAGTAACAATTCTAGAACAGATTCTCAACCCAATCTCTTCAGAAGATACTGACATAGAAGAAGTAAATTTAAAATTAAAATTAGCTGAGAAATTACAGTTTTATAGAGCAGCTGGATTGAGTGTTATCAAGGTTCTCTTAAAAGCTGAAAAAGTAAGAAATGCTAAGTTCAAGTAAGTAAATGCTTTTTTACATTATTTAATTTGGAAATTAAGATACACGTAACTACACTCTTGCTAATTTAATTGCTCACTTAGGTTTTATGAATTAGATCTTGAACTCACATTAAGGGAAAATCTAGAAAACAGGATTATAGTGGAATTTCCAACATTGCATATTATTATGAAAGATCATTTGAATATGTACGAGATCATAGACAGTGGTAAGTTTCACACTATTGTTACGACATAGGCATAGTGTGTAGTTATAGATTTACATAATTTATCATATTTTAGATGAAGAAATCTGCGATACAGAATGTAAAGAGTTTAAAGCAAATATTGAAACAAAGAGAGAAGAAATTAATGTGAGTAATAAGAAAGAAAATAAATCAGTAAATTATTTCTTTAACGATCTTTCGGAATCTGATGATGAGAAACCTCCTATCAAAAAGGAAATACCATCGTCATCAGAACTTAATATACCGAGTTATGATGAACTAATCAAAATGTAAATTGTATAAATTGTTTTTTAATTGTATACTTTTTTTATGATAAAGAAATATACTTTTGTAATATGTAGGAATATAATTGTAAATATCTAATATTGATTTTTTACTTTATAATCATTAAGAGTCAAAACTAGATTTAAAATATATACATATTTTTCTACAAAAACAAATCGTTTTTGCCTTTCTGCATTTGCGTTTAGCTCCGACAAAATAGCAATTTTTATTTTACCTTTAAACTTAGCTTATATGCACATATATCGCTATTGTTACAATGTAGAAATTTATTAACTGTATTAATGACGTCACATTGTTTTATTTCTTTCTTTCCTTAATACAGACACCCGCAAAAAACACCCAAAAATATAATTAACACACAATTGATAATAAATATATTTTCTTATATATATATATATATATATATATATGTATACTGGGGTTTTACATACAAGATTTTATAGGGAATCCTAAAACTGTACGAATGTGTAAGAAATTGTAGGGGGGGGGGAGGGGAAGGGAGAGAAGGAATGAGTAAAATACTTTATATTAATCTTAAATGATAAAAATGCGTAACACTTTTATCTCTCATTTGGATATCAAAGTTAATAATATAGTGTAGATATAATACAATATATTATTTTATCAAAATAGGAAAATAAATGTATTACACACGCATATTATCTGCCACAATATATCATAAAAACAATCGCACATTACATTTAGAATATTAAAACAGTATAAAAGCATAAATGTAATGAGATAAAAAAACCTATTAATTTTTCAATGTCATAATAGAAAACATTTGACTTTTTTATCATTTGGATGTTGTAAACCAATTGACAACAGGATATTTCAATTTTGTGGTTACATAAATTGTGTACTTTTATAAAATTTTGTAAACTCTTTAATGCAAGTACAATCAATTATATGTTTCTGCTAATTTCGTGTGTAAATTTTACTTTCCTTTAAATTTTCTCTTTTTATAAATTTAATGGATGTTAAAATTATACTATGATGTTGATAAAATTTAGTCCTTGCATAAATAGAATATCTTTAATATTATTGAAGTTTTCTCTGTGTGTTAATTTAACTAAATAAAGAAATATAACAGGAGGACCAAAAATACAACAAGAATAGCAACAGCTTTTACGTACATTGATTTGCTATTCAAATGTTTCGCATCTTTTTTATATTTCTGTGACAACATAGACAGATTTTGTGTTTTTGTGTCCAACTCTGCGAAACATAATCATCAACATAAATATGCATGTGTATACACGTGTGTATATATGTGTATATAAAAATGTTTGTAATATTCTATAAAAAAAAGCTAATATATATGTAGAGTCTTACCTGAGAGCACAGTACCCCTTTGTAAAACATTATCAATATTCTGTACCATAATCCTTTGCACATCTTGTAATTGGTTATTCAAAGCATTCAAATTTCTACGAGACCTACTATCTGAGAATATTTTCTTGGCCTTTTGAATATATGTGTCTAAAGAAAAAAACAATTAACTTAGACACATATTACACTTGGTAACAGATTATATTCATTATTATGTGTATCATACCAAATTCAATAAAAGTGTAAGGCCTGGTTACTGTATTTACACGTTTGCCATATTGGGAATGAAATTCTTGTGCTATATCTTCTAAATAATTGTAAGCTATACGTGTACTATAATTCCTTTCACATAAGACCAGATAACACACTTCATTTTCAATTAAATAACTGTAAATAAATAAAATATATAAGGATCAAATCATCAAAACCAGTGATATATATACTAATCTTGTTCACTTACTGAAAAAGATATGGCCCAGTTTCAAGAGTACACCTTGGTGGGGATTGTGGACCTAGTTTTCTAAACAACATCTTTGCTTGATTCTGATATTCTACAATGTTTCTACCATCCTACAAAAAAGTAAACATTCTGTATACATATACTTTATACATTTATATACATTTATATATGTGTGTATGTAAAATCTGTCGTACTTTACTTTTTTAATTACTTTTTATAATAAGTAAATATAAAATTCTATCATCACAAATAAAGCCAAATTCACATAAACTTTATGCAATTAATTTCTGTAATGAGACTTAATAGCAAAAACAAAGTACAGGTCCAATAAGATGAGGTCTAGATGAGATGACATTTCATCATAACACATTTCTAACCTGCTCATTGTCCTGCATAGTGGCTGCCAACGGCAGACCATCTGAGACTCTAGCAATTATTGTAAACAAAACCATCGTATCAGAATTTTATCGCCGTTTTTCTGTAACGACAAGACAGAAAGTTTTACAAGAAGTTCTCCGCGCTGCTCCACAACATCCGCCACTCATTTACGCGAAACTGACTGCCAGTACTGCCACTGCCACAGATGTCGATGTGGCTGCCGGTGTTGCCGCATGTCCATTCTCGACATTAATGAACATCATGACATCATCATGATGTACATACACAAGATACAGATCTACACGTCAGTCGCTTGTCACTGGCTTATTGGCTTCTGCACACAGAACTCGATACACGACAACTCTTCGCGGTAGCCAATCAACGTCTCCCTTTTCTGGAATATACATATTTCCAAAAAATTACACTGCACTATCTTCATTTTTTTTTTATAACGCTGTTTATCGTCTGTGATTGGCTTATTCCTTTAGATCTTTTTCAAATATAAGAGTATATATCAATCACAGGCAAGCAGCACAAAGCGCTAGTTCTGCAGAATGAGGGTGACGTCCCATAAAGCGGAAAGCCATAGCGGAACGGAATGCGCGGAATCAACGCGACCAATCATAGCCATTCCGCTTTTTTCGCGTCGTTCCTTATACACTTTACCGCTGTAATTCGCGGAACAAACGAAGATAACCTCGATATGCAAATAGTATCTACTGTCTTTATATATACCGTTTATGTATGTAG
>QVOA01013979.1:0-26664 GCA_014825685.1 Pseudomyrmex cubaensis
CTCTCTCTCTCTCTCTATTAACTACAACGTAACCGAAGCGAGTTTCTTCACGGTAACGACTAAAACCTAATATATCTATTTATGTCGCGTAATAAGGCGAGATGAAATCTATTCAGCGTATTTAACGTCAGAACAAGCCCTCCAATGTGAGTCATGAGAAAATATTTAAATATTTATTGCGAGTTTTATTAGGACAAATTTATCTGCCGTTGTCGAAGTGCTACACCGATTGCCGCAATTTTGTTTTGTCTTTTTTTTATATATGGAAGAGATTCGCAAGATAATTGTAACATTATACAACATTATTATTACATGATTCCAAAAGACAAAATAAAGACTCGCACTTAATTCATGCCTCTTATCGGAGAACTTCCGGCTAAAATGGAATGAGACTGATATCTGCGAAGAAGATAAGAAAAAAAAAAGGAAATAATCGGACGACGCGATGTGTGCGAATCGGAATTAACGTGATTGTCTCCTTGCCTCCTGCGAAAGGCTATGGCTTGGCAACGCACGTGTCGGAGCTTAAACTTGACTAGAAATAAACAAACGCGTGCGAAGGAATTAAACATTATAATTCTATATCCTTTCCTCTCCTCGCTTAATCTATAATTTTATTTATTTATTTATTTTTTTTTTTTATATTTCCATTTTTATATCGACGTCGCCAATTTTTCCGCTGTCGTCTCTTGTCGCACTTGGGCCGGGCGATATTTCGAATATATTCGCAAATTGTAATCGATCACGAAGCGATATTTTTCCTCTTGATATTTTTAAGAATATTGTGTGTGTATCTCAAATTATATCGTTACGACGTTCTTTTTTGAAATATTTTGCAATCTATGTTGTGCGTGTTTGATCCTCACGATAATTTGCCCAGCCCGTTTGGTGTTCGACTTAAGTCACAATAGTTGTCATATCGTCACGCGCGAAAAAAGCACATCGCATATACATATCGCGCTATATCTATAAGAACATTTTCTCTAAATATAGAAAACTAGAAAAAAAAAAAAAAAAACAAAGAGAAACGATCGTCTTCCTACGATATTACAATTCATAGCAAAATGTTGTGCAAACGAGGTACACACGTGCTTTAGTCGCGTATTTCGAAATGAATAAGAGACTATCAGTCTTTTCTTTTAGAAAGAGAGAAATCAGCGTACGCGTGATATATCATAATAGTAACGCATATATCATCGACGAACATATAAATATGTACGCAACACGCGCGTAGTCACTAATATTACTCGACAGACCATGAAGTAGCGATACCTCGCGCGTCTCGTTGCAGAAAGCGCTTCTTCTCGGAGTTTCCACCGTGAAACGAAGTTAATTGCGCGTTCAATCGCTCTTCGTTCCGTTCGATTCGAAAGAGAATGTTCCGCAACAGAAGACGTCAGAGCAAAACCGCGTTTAATAGAAACCTCTCGGAGAAATTTTCACAATGGGTTTTTTTTTTAATGCAAATGATAGTCTTGAGAACTCCGCTGTCTCTTTGCTTCGATTGCGATTTACAAGAAGAAAGCGATTCCGAGTTCTAGCCCGCGTTGTACATTTATCAGAAAAACGTATATGCATGGGCATACCTACACAAGAACACCGGTTCCATCCTGTGATAGTTCTTCGCTGTACAGCCAATATACCGAGAATTCCGATAAGAACGTCTCTTTTTCTCTTTCTCTGTCCGGATCTTGATCACAAAACTTCGACGCACTCCGAATACATTACTCTCTCTCTCTCGGCTGGAGCATTAGACTACCGATAAAAAATAAGCTTCTGCAACAGTCACGTGACGCACAGTCACGCACTGCACTTCCAGATTCTCACCAACTCGAAAATCCACAAGATAGAAACTGCGTTGAATTTGGCCAGTTAATTCTTCGATCAAATGCTTCTCTTATCAACCCACGATCAATGTGTGTGTGTGTGTATGTGTGTGTAAAATCTGCCTTATATTATGTACAATTAGTCTTCGCGCGAGATGCGGCGAAGTCGCATTGTGCGTCTGTATCTTGATGATAATAATGATGATGATATTAATGATCTGTCATCGATGTTTAATTCTTCTTTGGTTGGGGCGATGTACGTCTGTTCGTGGATCCTCGATTACGTCTCACGGAACATCTTCACGCACATGTCCGCCCAAACAGAGTATTTAGAACAATCTAGTCTCGCTTTCGCTAGTTTTCAGACATTATGACACTGGTTCATCGTCGGCCAAGTTGTGAAGATCCGAATAATTCACGATGGCACGATGAAGAAACTCGTATTGTGCCTGTAACACAAACGAAATACTACATCGTTATGTAAAATTCATTTATTTCATCTGCGTTTTTTTTGTGTTCATGTTTTTTTAATTAAAGTAACATAAGATCAATTTCTCTAATCTCCTTCCTGAATACTTACAAAGGTACTGATCATGCCGTGTCGCTGCGAACGCAGTTTCTTCGTCGTTGTGAAAATGTCTACGCGCTTTTCGGTGCGTAGCTGTTGGACTAGTATACTAAGTGCCACAAACATGGAACTTCGGTCCGATCCGTAGCTGCAATGCACAACCAACGAGCCGCTCGTGTCGGGATCGTTCGTTTGATCCACTAGTTCGATGAGACCGCGCGTCACTTCAGGTACTTCGCCCTCCACCGTCGGCCAGCCGTGATATTGATATTGCTTCACGACCCCGCTCTCGTCAGTCTTCGTGTTCAAAATGCAGAACTCGCGACGCGTGTAGTACGGACAGCTCTCGCTATGAATGTAACGGACCTTTATGTGATCGTAATCAGTCTCGTCATCGGGCCAATATCGTGGACATTTCCGTGGTCCTTCATTTAACTGTGTACGAAAAAGATAATATTGATCTCATGTTCTGTACATTTAGATAATACGATCGACATATGATTAGGATTTGATATTTTTTGATTTTTTTCCAGAGATTGTCTCTTAATATAAAAATCGGGGACCATGATATCATTCTCACCCGACTGTGATTGTGTATTCATTAATTTCTTTTAAGAAACTTTGTACGAAAATGCGTGCCTTATATTCTATTAACGCAATATTTTCGTACGGTAATTCGATACAAAAAAAACCAAATTTAGAAACAATTTATGTAACTGTTATAAGAAACAATAACAAAAGAAAAATTATATCATGTACATACATAAACACTTACGTCAGATAACATAACTATAGTGGAAATGCACTGTTCCGAGATCATTCGCCAGAAATCCGTTATTGTGGTTTCCAGAGGATCTTGTGTAATAACAAACGACTCGGAATTGTCGTAACCTTCGATAAACGACGCATTTATATACGTCGAGTGTTCCCTGCCCGGAACCGGAGTTAGTATCACGCGATTTCTGTCGTACGGTATCACCAGTTCGCTCCTGTTCTTCGATTTGTTCTCTTCTCCGCCACCGACAGAAAATGATTTCCGATCTTCCAATACAGAACTGATTTTCTGCAAACCAAAAAAACATTCATGTCACGTGATGAAAGAAAAATAAATATTTTTCAAAAGGTATAAAAGTAAATTCAAAACTAAAGCGACGTGTGTTCCGCATCGGGTACTTTATTGGATATTGGTTTATTATTTTCCCTCTTTCTTTCTCCTCTTTCCGCAATCTATATAAAATATTACGAAACGTTTTTTTTACGAGTTGTTGACCTATTCAATACACAAGTAGAACGCGCGCCATTCGGTAAAGAAATAAAAAAAAGTTTAAAATAAAATCGAGCCAAAGTGCCACGCAAAAATAATTTTACATTTCAATTTGCGGAGTTTTAAAGACCACACTGAAAGACAAGACTCTATGTAGTTTCAAATTTTTCTCTGTATCTTACATCGTACTCTTCCTCCATCCTGCACTTCTCCTTGCCGTTATCTCGCTGCCTGAGTCTGGCGACAGTTGCTTTAAGTTGCGACGCCGAAATTTCCGTATCGCCGTACTGCGCCATTTCCATGAGCGCGCGATAGATGAAAATGTACTGCTTAAGAGATTGCACGAGGAAGTTACGCTGATGCCGCAGGTCGCACACAGTATTGAAGATAGACACTTGTCCCTCCTCAGCCAATTGCTGCAGCAGAGAATCCAACGCCACGAGAGTACCGGTCCGACCTACGCCTGCGCTACAGTGCACCAAGATCGGTCCTTTCTCCAGCGAGTACGCCTCGTTCACGCGCTTGATGAAGCGCAGGATTGCGTGCGGATGCTCCGGTGCAACAAAGTCCTTCCATACGAGGAAGTGGTATTGAACGATTGTGCGAGAGTCACGTTCCCCTAATCGCGTCATCTTCAGCTCGCGTACCACGTAGTCCGAATAGGCGCGCTCCTTGACATGCTCCACCGTGATATCACCGAAGTTCTTGGTCTCGTGCTTATCTGGCCAGTATTTGGCGCACTTGGTCTTCGAGTATTCTTCGAGATTCGTCAGCATGAGTATCAGTTCGAGATGCTGCTCCCAGATCATGCGCCAGTAATCGCACACGGTATTTTCCATGGGACCCTGGGCGCAAATAAACTTCTTGCGCTCTTTGTAGCCCAGCACGAAGTTGGCGTTGATGTAGTCGGAGCCGCAAATACCGTCTATTTGCGCCAGACGCACTCTCGTCTGATCGTAACACTTGATGTCTGGGTAACGATTTTTATAGAGATTTTCCTGCGCCTCGGATGCGCGCGTCGTTCTGTCCGTGAATCGGTCGGGCAAAAGCTCGAACTCGTGCTGAAAACCGTAATCTGAATCCCGATGTCGTTCCAAATACGCCTGCAGCAATTCGTTCTTCGGTATGGGCGGCATGTCAGGTGGACTCGCCGCCACAAGCTGATGTCTACCTCTCAAACTTCTACAGAGATGCCTGTAAGAAACGTGCATGTTTTGTCATTACTTTACAATAATGGCTTTTACTAAACATTCCGAACGTTGTTTTATATTGTATAACTTGCCTAAAACTATTGCGCAACGTTATGACTTCTTCTCTCTCTTGCGCACGTTTTGTATATCTATACAATATGCAAAGCGCGATAAACAAAACCATGAGAGTTAAAATCAGAGCGATGAAGAGTTGTATTATCACTTCTCTGATAGTAGTTGGTTCTGTGGCTGTTACGCTAAGAGGGTCCACTCCTCCGTAAAGAGGATTAAGATAACTGCTATAAGCCGGTAAAAGCTGATCCCTTCGATCGTCAAACACTGTAAGAGATTATCGATCGTCAAGTGTATATATACACACACACCGGGAATGTAACATTTTATGATGAATAATCTAGGGACGAGTGTACATACCGATAACTTCGATGAAACCAGTATAGTTTGACGTCTCATCGAGAAAGCCGTCGTAAGATAATAACAAACTCGCTTCGCCGGAACCATCTATAGATGCCCTTTGCACAGGCGAGTCTTCTCTTTTTCGTCTCTCTGCTTTTTCTGAGATATTAACAAGTGGCACAGCCGTAGTTGTGTCTATTTTTGGAATAGTGCTGGTAGTAATTGTTGTTGACGTGGTAGACGAGCTCGTGGTTGTACTGCTGCTGCTGCTACTGCTAGTCGTCATTGTTGTTGGCGTTGACGTGGTTGTTGCGACAGTAACGTTGCTTGCATTGGTCGAAGTAGAAGCAGTGGTCGATGGGATTTCCGGAACAAAATGCAACAGCGGCGGCGCCGGCTTGGGCCGCAGACCGACACACTTGTCGCACATCGGGCCACCAGTAGACGATTCGCCGTCGCCGAGAAAGACTTCCGTTAATAACCGATCGCTGTCGAACGTCTCGGCCATGTAAGCACCGCCGGTGGGTGAGCTGTGTACGTATTGATAGGAGTACACCGCGATTTCCTCAGGTGACGGTAAATCACTGACAGTCTTGTGTGGTGGCAGTTTCACCAAGTAGACGCGGTAGCAACAGATAGGACCATTTCGCTCGGAGATGCGGGGCAGATAGAGCTGGAATAACTGCCTGCCTTGGTTCTCGATCTTACGCCAGTTGCGCATGTTCAAGCTGTCACGCTCCGGAATCGTAACCGGCGTTGTGCAGTTGCCAATGGCGCTTTTACCGGGAGTGCGAGATCTTGTCACTCCGTGCACTCGAACCTTCGATTGAGCATTTATTATTAACACAAATTATATAGAAATACTTATCTGATAACATTTTTAACTTTAATTAAAACTTAAGTAAAAAATTAAACAATAATTAAACAATAATTAAGAAAAAATTATAATTGAATAATTAGGGAATAATTAGTAGACAGAGAAATAAACTAAATTACGAGTAATTAGGCTACGTGTTCTTGATATAAGCTTGAAAGTAATAATTAATTACTTAGACTACATACAGTATAATTTGTATTAGGAGGTATCTGATTGTATCGCGTGTTGTTCCTGTTAAAAACGCTCCAACTGGGTGGGTCGAATTTATCGATATCCATTCGTCCTATATCATTTTTAAAATTAGCCACGCCATTTAATTGTATGTTATAACGTTGTATAATGCCGTTCGGTTTCTCTGGCGGTTTCCACGTAATAGACATAAAGCTAGAGCTGCTTATATTGTCGTAGCGACAAATAACGACGAGATTTTTCGGAGGACTAGCCACTAAAAAAAAAGCGAAAATGTGCTTAAATTTAGATATATATTCTCTATTTGAAAAATAAATTTTCTTCGCGCCTTTGTTTTTCATCGAGACGCACCTCCGTCTAGCGTAGTGCCATTTACTTCGGCGCTCCAATTGCCGCACTGCTTTGTGTATTCGCTACAAGCGGCTATCTTGAATTTGTAAGTGGTCGCGGGATCGAGATCCACAAACGCGTACACAGTGAATGGTTGGGCGGGATACACCGCTTCTCTCTTCTGATCGGCGTGGGTAGCCATTAGATTGTAATAGTGCACATGTTCTTTCAAATCCGATGGTGGCACTGTCCAGCCTATCGTGATCGAATTCTCCGTCACGCCGTTCACAGACACTTTTGGCACAAACACCGGATCTGGAATGTAGTATTTTCGGTAGACAATATTAGCGAAGGCAACACATAAAATAAAGTTTAAAGCTTTAATTTAAAACTTTATTATTTAAAAAACATCATTTGACTTTTGTTTTGTCTCTTTTGCTATAGAAAATAGCAATACATTTATTTTTTTTTTTTTTTTAATAACAATAACATACTATTTAGGCAAAAAAATTGTGATTTAACTTTCTTTCTACGTAACAATTTTTTCTATAACGATACATACCTTTGTCAAGTGTGGTGATCCACCGTGGATCTAATTGCATGTAGGATGTGCCCACGGCATTGGTGGCACTGATGCCGAATTGATACGCGGTGCCGCTTTCAAATCCCTTGAGAACGTAACTCGAATTACCGCCGCCGATTTGCTCAGCGTAATACTGACGTTGATCCGTGCCCTTCTTCATGTGCTGGATGAAGTACTTCTTGATCGGTTCATTACCGTCGTTGACGGTCCAATTTAAAAATATACTTCCCGCGCCGACGGCCTTCATAAAATCTATGCTAACTTTCGGCACGTCAATGACAAATAAGTGCGCCGCGGCGCTAAGCATCCCGTTGTAGTCCTTTGCCTGGCACACGTACGTGCCGTTGTCTTTGCGCGCGAGGCTCTTGAATTCCAGGACCAAAACAGAATAGGTCTCGTTTATCTGCGCGACGGCGGTGAGATCCTTCAAATGCTCGCTGCTCTCCGAATCATTCCCTTTTAACCAAGTAAAATCAGATAATGGATAACCGTGTACGTGACAGGTCAAGTTGACCGCTTCCATCACTTTCGCTCTCACGTCACCGCCTGATATTATTTTGCCGGGTTCTGAAAAACCGCAAGAAAAAAACGACATAAAGACCATGATGACCATTCAAAATCGATAATGTCGACGATCTTAAATCTTTCGTAACAAAAAAAAAAAGAGAAACAGAGAAAAAAACACGAAATCCAAAATGCGCGTGTATCCGAACGATAAAGAGAAACGATAAGAGATTTAAATTCTAAATGAGGGGAATATTACCTATCACTTCGATATGAATGTCTTTCTCGAGCAATTCGCCGTCGGCGGTTTGCGCGGAGCACTTGTAGTCGCCAGTGTCGTTTCTGCTGGCCTTTTTGATGTCGAGCCGGCCGCCGTACTCGAAATCCTTGATGGTGGTGAGATTCCTGCCGCCGCTGCTCCACCAGACCTGACCCGGCACGTCGAGCTTGCACAGCAGCGACGGCGTGCTGCCCGCTTCTATACCGTTGATATCCTGCGACGACTGGATGTCCAGAGACGCCGTCGGCTTCTCCGCTTCTCCCGCTTCTGCCGGTTTGTCCGCATCTGTCGCGAAAAAACGTCGTTGCTTGTTTTCGATTCTCTTGTGACACGCGCGAACAGATTATCGTGAAAGAAATCTTATTTTAAAATACATATAAAAATGTGTTGTATTTTTCGGAGGAGAGAATTATCGTTTTAATATGCGCGCGATCTTCGAATTCGCAGCGCAATGGCTCCCTTAATATTCTCTCCTCCTTCTCCCGGTACTCCGGTTATTCTTACGCGATCAATGAAATCAAATTTAGTATGGCAAGCGGACGTGGCCATCCATTTTTCGACGAATAAAAAATTAGATGGAAGAACGTTCTCTTTGTGTTTGTCCAATCCACGCCGTAATAATTTCTACTTAGGGACGTGGAGTCAAGTCACTTTCTTGATAGTCCCAATTTGAAGTTCCTCGTATAAGAAATTTACGGAGGAAAACATCGTAAGTGGCGGATTCATCTTACGTGTCGCCGCATCATTTCCACAATGTGGTACGTCCAATGCCAACGACCGCCTCCTCGCGCACTTAACATACATACACACACACGCGCATTGTATATTGTTCGCTGCCCAGTGCTACATTCTATACACTGGTTTCTTGTAAACACGTATATCTATCTCTATATTCTCTCTCTCTCTCTTTCTCTCCACACACACGTGCGTAACCTTGTGCTTAAATGTTGGAAAAAATTGAAGCTGCCAAATTAGAATGTATCCAAAATTATCGCAAGACCCGAACATTCCCATCTCTTTAATTTTTCGCAGCGCAATTCGTCGAAAAGTATTATTTTTAATCGACGAGCATCGAGAGCTTCATCACAGTTTTTCAGACATTTCTGTTAAAATAGAAATACAAAACAGTTTCCACACAAGAAAGATTTCAAAGAGTCTGTGCAACGCGCGTAGGTGTGTTCACGCAAGCGATTTCCCAATGTTTCCACAAAGTGGCTCAATGCTGTCGTTCAACCGCGGGATTCGAGTGGAAGAAGTGCGTCTTCGCCGAGTAGTTATTTTCATCCGCAAGTGGATCCTCAAGCGAGCTAAACGAAATCCCTCTTCGACCAACCACCTGGCACGTTGTTGACACGGGGAAACAGAACGCGTGTGTACGAGCGGCAAACCGATTTTAATTTCGGTCGGTCTCTAATTGCCAATGTCACGCGAAAAGTGTAACGCGAATGGGAACCGATCCAAATTTCGCGCGACGACGATGCCGCGAGCGGAGCGGATAACGTTAGCTGGAATTAACGCCGGAATTTCGGTTTCTTTTTCCGGGAAATAGATGCAAGTTCCTGTTTGTTTGGTCAGTCCGACAGAGGAATTATTTGACTGATTAGGCGGACACTGTCACACGTTTATTAAGAAATGACGGAATCGGCGATTAGCGTCCCATAAAACGTCCATTTATTGTAGAGAATTTTCTTTACAGCCACGAAGATGTTGGGCGTCTAAATCCACAAATTTTCTGTTTCAAGAAAGAATAAATTTAATCTCGGATAAAAAAACTATTACCTCATTACGTTTAAATGTAGCTCTTACATCTCAGCATCTTGCACATCCGCGAAGTTTTTCTCTACGCGCTTCATAAAAGAAACTAAAAGAGTCTCTCGTGAAATTTCCGAATCCCGTGTTACTGCTCGAAGAGTTCTCCACGCTCTTTAATCGATCATCAAGGCGCGTGATTTTCCACGTGCTCCTTCGCGGTATTTCTCCCTTATATATCATCCTTTCTCTCTATGGAATATACAACATGAAGTAAAGGTACTCCAAAAGCTCTCATCAGGTTATCAAACTCATCGAAACTCGATCCTTAAACGTTCTCACATTTCTACCTGTTCGTACAAAAATTAATCCGAAGAATCGCTCTAGACATAACAAACGAAAAAACTTCATCTCGATATTTCGAATCACAGCCAGGAGACGAGAAAATACCGAATCTTTCGTCTCGAATATTTTTCACCTTTTTCTTTGCGTTTTTTTTTTTTTCTTTTTCTCAATGTTAATACGCGAGAAGTGTCAAGAAGTGTAGCTGAAACAACTACACACAAGATAGCTCGCCGAGACGCGGCTCATGGAGGCGCGTCCCGGCGCGCCTCTTCTCCGTTCCCCCCTGGTAAAAGATGTAGCCGCCAAAGTGACTCACCGGATTCGTCGAGGCCGGTCGCGCCGAGCACGAGGAAGCAAACGAGCAGCGGTGCCAAAAACCTAACAACACTGCCACCGCCGTGAGGTAACATGGCGGTCGTGACAGCCGGTCGCGAGCGAGCGGGTGTGCGAGCAGATCTCGGTCTCTCGCGTTTTCGTTCTCGGCAGTAGCGACGTCCACCTCACCTTCCCTTCCCGCCGCTGTCCCTTGTACGCTGCACTTCCTGTTGTCCTCCCCGGCGACTGTGTACGACACGGCGATCCTCCCCTTCGCGGGGACACCGTTCCCAGCGAATGCCGCCCTCACAGACCCATGGTCCGAGAGATGCGCGTCCCGCGGGTGTTGTCGGCGATCTTTCTCGCACGTTCACTCGATCATTACCTGGCGCACGAAGAACACGATCTTCTTTGCTACGCGGCGCGCGTCCGGCGTAACTTTCGGCACGCTTTATGTATATTACGTGTGGTGTTACCCGCAACTTTCGCTCGCGGCCCTCGCGACGCAACGTACGTCACACATACACTTTGACGGGACACTGGCGGCCGCGACACGGGCCCTCGCTCTTGCTCGCTCTCGTGCGGCGGCAACAGTGGCTGACAGTGACGGATCACCTCCTCGGGTAACGGTGCGCTGAAGAAACTGAATCACATCACGCGCAAGCCAAGCCGCGGACCCGTCGACGATAATCGGTGAGACGCGCGGGGGAAGCTCGTGTGCCCGGTACGTGGGGATTTCTCTTCCTCGGCACACTGTGCGCAAACAGTGGCGCACTCTTGAAGCGAAAAGTGTACCAATGATGTAATCGGCGCATTTAGCTTCAGTCGGTTAAGTTATGTTCCTCGCATATTCGGTTCGAGAAGTTTCCAGTAGATGACATTGGCACTTGTCCGAGCATGTGTACAACACGTACACGCGCAGATGTAACTAAAAACATCGAGTGGCACATGAGTTTACAGAAGCCGCTAAGTGAATCGGTACTTTAAATTTTATTGAGAGAAGTTACAATAAGAGTAAGGATACTGTTTTGAAAAGTGGAACTTAATTGTTGAACAACATGTCGACTAAAAGAAAAACCGACACGCAAGTACCAGCAGAAGAGAGCGATTTGCTATCGATACGTCCGCTTGGCGCGGGTCAGGAAGTCGGCAGGTCGTGCATCATGTTGGAATTTAAGGGTAAGAAGATTATGCTGGACTGTGGCATACATCCCGGTCTATCCGGGATGGATGCTCTTCCCTTCGTCGATTTGGTCGAGGCGGATGAGATCGATCTCTTGTTGATTTCGCATTTTCATTTGGATCATTGCGGGGCACTGCCTTGGTTTCTGCAAAAGACAAGCTTCAAGGGTCGCTGCTTTATGACACACGCGACAAAGGCTATTTATCGCTGGCTGTTATCCGATTACATCAAAGTGAGCAACATAGCCACGGAACAAATGTTGTATACCGAGTCTGATCTTGAGAGCAGCATGGACAAAATAGAAACCATCAACTTTCACGAAGAGAAAGACGTGTTTGGGATCAAGTTCTGGGCTTACAACGCCGGTCATGTCTTAGGAGCAGCTATGTTCATGATCGAGATTGCTGGTGTGAAGATTCTGTACACCGGAGATTTCAGTCGGCAAGAAGACAGGCACTTGATGGCTGCCGAGATTCCGAACATTCATCCTGACGTTCTGATCACAGAGTCCACTTACGGCACTCACATCCACGAAAAGCGAGAGGACAGAGAGAGTAGATTCACAAATCTCGTGCATGAAATTGTCAACAGAGGTGGCAGATGTTTGATACCTGTGTTTGCATTGGGAAGAGCGCAGGAGCTTCTTCTTATTTTGGACGAATATTGGAGCCAGCACTCGGAACTGCATGAAATACCAATCTATTACGCCTCTTCCTTGGCCAAGAAGTGCATGGCCGTTTATCAAACCTATGTAAATGCCATGAATGAGAAGATCAGACGACAAATAGCCATTAACAATCCGTTTGTGTTTAAGCACATATCCAATTTGAAAGGAATAGATCACTTTGAAGATATCGGACCTTGTGTTGTGATGGCTTCACCTGGTATGATGCAAAGTGGCTTATCCAGAGAATTGTTCGAGTCCTGGTGCACAGATGCAAAAAATGGCGTGATAATAGCCGGTTATTGCGTCGAGGGCACGTTGGCTAAGACCATTTTATCAGAGCCCGAGGAGATCACGACCATGTCCGGGCAAAAGTTGCCGCTGAAGATGTCTGTCGATTACATATCATTTTCCGCTCATACGGATTATCAACAGACGTCGGAATTTATTCGTACTTTGAAACCGCCGCACGTCGTTTTGGTACACGGTGAGCAGAATGAAATGGGTCGTTTGAAAGCAGCACTGCAGCGGGAATACGAAGACGATCCCAATACTACCATGGAGATACACAATCCGCGAAATACAGTCGCAGTGGAGCTTTATTTTAGAGGTGAGAAAACCGCCAAGGTGATGGGCACTTTAGCGATGGAAATTCCTAAACCGGGACAGAAACTGTCCGGTGTACTGGTCAAGAGAAATTTCAATTATCACATGCTCGCCCCGTGTGACTTGTCCAAATACACGGACATGAGTATGAGTCAAGTCATACAGCGGCAGAGTGTGTACTTCTCCGCGTCATTGCCCGTGCTGAAGCACCTGTTAACGCAAATAGCCGGTACTCTTGAGGTCATCGACGACAAGAAACTGAGAGTGTTCAAGAATGTCGATCTCACGATTGACGGTAAGATTGTCACGATGGAATGGATCGCAACTCCAGTGAACGACATGTATGCGGATTCTGTTCTCACGGCAATACTGCAGGCCGAACTAATGGATCAGTCGCCGAAAATGTTGCCCGCGCCCACCAAGATGGATCGAATGCATTTCAAAGAATGCCTTATAGAAATGCTGCAAGAAATGTTCGGTGAGGATTCTGTGCCAAAGATATTCAAAGGTGAGAAACTTTATGTTACCGTTGATGGTAAGAAGGCGCACATAGACTTGTTGAATCTGGAAGTGACCAGCAGCGAGGACGAGACTTTTCAGCAGATAGTGCAAACAGCGGTAACAAAATTGCATCAGTCGTTAGCACCGCCTACCGATATATTATAGCACACACTATAATGAAAATTATGTTGTATTAGCAAGAATATATTTGTTTACAAGGATTATATATGCTACATACAACTTTTTATAAGGATTATATGCTCTTACATATAACTCTTTATTTAAACAATAAAGTTATTTTGATATCCAACATAAAAGTCATCAATGATAATAACTTATTATTTATGAACAGTGGGTGTACGTACATGTGTATTGTGATTCTATGTAAGATTTACTAAATTTTCTCTAGCGCTAACATATCGTGATTGATATTTTGATTGTAGTCGCTTGTAATGTTGATTGTTCAGTTCAGAGATCTTGATCTCTTATCGCTGCTTTGAATTTGAAAAGCTTAGTTTTTCGAGATGTGTTGTTCGATCAATCGAATATTTTTCGCGCATGCGTGACAAAACTACTTCAACTCGCGAGTTCGGAGTTCGTCCGTTCTCAATTCTCTTGGTCTACATAACCTTTTGGAATCGTGGGGTTGTGATGAGGTTTGATCCGTGAATCTTCTGTGTATTTTGTTTTTGTTTCTATCAGTAGATTTGTATAGAACAGACACATGGCCGAATTGTTATTGGATCCGAATATTCGAGGCTGGGTGTTTCTACCCATAGTAGTAATTACGTTCCTCGTCGGTATTATTCGCCACTATGTTTCGATACTGCTTGCTTCGCAGAAGAAGGTCGAACTTAATCAGGTGCAAGATAGGTAAACACTCTTTATTTTTACGTTTTTTTTTTAAATTTGTTTAAGAACTTTTTATCATAAGATTCTGCTATTGTTTACATTATTAAATATTTTGCAGTCAAGTTATGATACGCTCTAGACTTCTCAGAGAGAACGGACAGTACATACCAAAAGTAGCTTTTATGACTAGAAGACACTTTTTCAATAATGAAGATACTGGATACTTTAAGACTCAGAAACGTGCTCCAGTTTCTCCAAATCCAATAACTGATCCAAATATGATGACTGATATGTTAAAAGGAAATGTAACTAATGTATTACCTATGGTACTGATCGGTGGTTGGATTAATTGGATGTTCTCTGGATTTGTAACAAGTACTGTCTTACTTATATTATGATATTAAATAGATATGATTTTTTTTCAATTAAACTTTTCTAAGATCATGTATACATTCAGCTTACATGTTTTTATTTTAGCTAAAGTACCGTTTCCACTAACATTACGTTTCAAGCCAATGTTACAACGTGGCATAGAATTAGTGACACTAGATGCTGCATGGGTTTCTTCAGCTTCTTGGTATTTCCTCAATGTGTTCGGACTGAGATCCATTTACACACTTGTGCTCGGTGAGAATAATGCTGCTGACACAACTAGATTATTACAAGATGAAGTATCAGGTGCTGCAATGTCCATGCCACCTGATCCCAAAGCAGCTTTCAAGTCTGAATGGGAAGCATTGGAGATCTGCGAACATAATTGGGCATTACAGGGAGTGGACACCAAACTTATGGGTATTCCATTGAAATCTGATACAGCTGATAATATATACAGTGCTCCCCGGTTATCATGAAATGTCATTTCTATTGATCATTGTCTTCAGCTACTGTGTAGCAAGATTAAGATAATATTTCCTCTTTCTTTTTAGCAACAATCGTAACCAGGGAACACTTCTATTAAATCAGTAAAAGAAATTAAAGTTTAATGAGAAAATATTTATTTTACTTTTTTAGAAGTTTTATTTATTTATTAAATTATATATTTACATATATAAATAAAGATCTCTTTCTCTATTTTTTAATAAATAAAATAATAAAGTAGATCCTAGAGTTTAATAGCACACAATTTTGCTGCTTTTATATCAGACACCTTGACGTCTTCCCCTCACATTGCAATGTTCGATCCAATCCTTTTTTGCTATAGGTACTTCTGATTGCTCTGGTGATGTGGATTAGAACTTTAAAACAGCGCCAAATTATAAAGAAAATTAATAAAACAATGTTAAATTCTCAAGTCTTAATTTTATCATTGTAAATGTGGTTTAACAGTTTGGTGATATTTTCCAATTAAGGTGACATCAAGCACAATACAACTCGGATAAACTTTCAAGCTATAAAACTTTTTGGTGATTGCATGTGTAAAATTGTTTTTATAATTTAAAAAAATAATTATGTGTACATAAATACTTATTTAATACTATACTCATGTGATAGAATATATACATATGCATTTATTTAACAATTATGTTACACTTAACTCTTTATCTTTTTTGCACATATGTTGTATATTATCAAAAAGAAGATGTAAAGAATTCTGTGAGCAACTAGACATTTTATGGAAGTGTTCCTAATGTCCTAAATCGCGTGCTCTTAACCAGAATTTATTGTTAACAGAGTACAACAATTGTATGTATAAACAATAAAACAAAAAATCACCATACAGATAACGAAACAAAATATAAAATCATAAAAAATAATAAAGAGTTTATTATTAACAAGCCCAATCGATATAATCGTTAATTTGACTTTCGGCATTCCATCTTGGAATACAAGTCGGTACGACGGTGTTCTTCGCACGGCATGTTTTTTCTGACTCTTTCCAGTAATGCGAGATCAATTTCTGCAATGGCTATGCCTGTTTTTTCGGCGCATTGTGCTACAACGGCGCCCCAAGGGTCCACAATCTGAAAAGGAATGAAATCCAATCGTATTCTCGGTCAATTAAAATTTCTGCTGCTCTGTTCATTTATAGAAGATCGCCAATAATTTACCATGGCATGTCCCCAGCTGACTCTCTTTTTGTTGTGCGCGCCAGTTTGTGCCGCAGCCACGACGTAACACTGATTCTCTATAGCTCGTGCACGCAGCATCACCTCCCAATGCGCCGCACCGGTCTGATACGTGAACGCCGACGGATATGTGAGAATCTGCGCTCCCATGTTCCGCAAAGTCAACGATAATTCGGGAAACCGCATATCGTAACACTGAGTTTGTTGTTAAGCATCGCAATATGTACATTTTGCAATTTATAAAAGACGGCAAAGGTATTCAGAGCCTGTTTTAATTAAGGATACAATGCTAAGTGCGAGCTTGCCAATCGGCGTAGACACAGGTGGCGAAATTTCCTCTCCTTTAAACACATAATCCGATTCCATCAGACGTACTCCAGTATCCTTGTTATCCATATCAAACAAATGTATCTTTCTGTATGCACCTACCAATTGTCCTTCGTTATTTATCAATATGTGAGTATTGTAGATTTTGTCTGCATTGTCTGACTGAAACAATTAAACACAAAAGTGACTCTATCACAATACTCGCATAAAGTTGGCGTAAAATAAAAATTAAAGTATTACAGCTTCATGAACTCCACCTAAGGATAACCAGATGTCATTCTTAACAGCTATCTCTTTGTAAGATTTTACTGTCTGTCCAGTCAAAGGTTCAGCCATGGCAACAATGTCTTTCTTGTTATCTGCCAGGTAATCACAAGCTTCAGGAAAGAATGCTATCTGTAAAGAGATGTGTTTTGTATACATATTATTTAAAATTGAAAGAGAAAAAAGAAACAGAAAACTTAACAAAATGTCTACATAATAATGTAACTTGTTAGCAAATTTACATACTGCAGCTGATCTGCGTTTCGCCTCAGCTGTCAATTCCGTTACAACTTCTAAATTTTTTGCTTTGTCAGCTATAGATCGCATTTGGCAAACTGCAATTAATGGATGTGCCATTGTGCTGATACAACGTTTTCTTGGCTGTATGCTGGAATATATGATGAATACTGTTATTTTAAATGCACTAAACCAAAATTTTTCAAATTAATTATAATTTGCAAGTAAACAGATATCTTGAGTTAATAGATATCTCACCTAAATTGTAAGTAAAAGTTCTTAGTTTTATCTTGTGTGCACGCACACTCTTCTCAAAATATGAGATTCTATGCTGTTCAATTTTTTTCTTACCTGTAGCATCTTAAAATACGCGACCGAGCGATAACGAGCCACGCAAGTTTCATTATCTTATCGCATTGTTGTGTCATATATATATTATTTCTCTATAAAATAGGCGCTTCACTTGTAAAAGTTCAATTATTTTTCCTATATATAATTTTAAAGTTATAAAATATTAGATAGAAGGCGACGTATGTATGTAAATCTAATACATCTATTTCACTGTAAGTACAGAAAGTGTTGGAAGGTGTATGAATGAATACACGCGTATAGTACGACGTACTCACGCAGCTAACGCCCCCCATTGTGAGGCAGCAGTGACAAGTGTCGAGCAGCTGAGTGCGGTCACGTAACTCGGAGCAAAACTTTTGACAAAAATGAAAAAGCCTTGATAGTTCTATTAAGTTTATTATAGAAAAATAATCGTTAGATGATATAAAGTATTTTAACAAGAGATATACGTAAGTATATATTCTATGAATATCATAATAAAAGAAAAAAAGAAAACATTTTATATGCGGTATAAGATATATTTTTCTCTTGTGTATATTTTTATGTAATATTGTTTTATTGCCATTTATAGGAATGATGGAAGATATATTATACATATAATAGTAAAGAGCAGGATTACTACATATTAAATAACATAGATCAGTCAAGTTTAAGCCATGGCAGCCATTCGACATACCCTGCAGAGAGAAGTTTTCACACCCAGTGATGAAAAGCTGCTCAGTGTGTGCTATGTTAGCAAAGCTTATAAAAAGAAGAAAATGAGTTTCCTGTGTTTGGCTACCACAACCGATACACCAGGATCTCTTATATTGTATCAAGTAAAGAAGAATGACAAAAATGTTTACAAGAAGAAGCAATCGTGGCCTCTGAGTGATATACAGATTGTGGACGGTGTGAAAAGTGACTCTATGGATATAGAGCTACAAATTGACAAAGTTTACAAATGGACATCTACTACAGCACAGGAAAGACGAACGTTTATCAGTAACTTGTACACTTATTCCTGCAGCTTGACTCAAAGACCAGAATTCAAAAATATCCCCAAAGAATGGTTAATTGATCCAACTGCATTAAAAGAGAGCGACAGCATCACATTTACACCTGGTATATCTTTGTTAATTACTTGATTCAGTCAATTCACTTGTTAGTCTTTCCTTTTTTCTTGTAAATATCTACAAAAAATAGTTTTATAAATTATTGTCATGTTTACTAGAGATTGCATATTTTCCAGATCTTCTGGCATCACCTATTACTTCAGACTATCAACCTATTACTGAAAAGGAAGCTGCTGATTTGAAACAAATGATAGAGAATTGTGAATATGCTGTATCTAATGCGGAACTTTTCATGGAGACTCTTTCAAAGGATTTGTCAATTCTTGATGGGGTAAAATATTTTATACTTTCTTTAAAAAATATATATTTTATAATTTTAGTTATTGATATTTGTACAATGTATTAATATAGTTTAAGAAATATCCGTGTTTTACTTTCATAGGAAAATGTACACTCAGTCTTGGCATCAGAGCAAAGAGTAACTCAGCTGATGAACAGTATAGACGCCGCGATAATCGAAGCTTCTATCGTGGAAGCTCGATTAGCAGCGTATGACGAAGCGTTGGGAAGAATAAGAGAAGTGATGGCTCGTGTTGGACAAAAGAACCAGGCTATACATACAGCGAACAATAACGCGAGACTTTTATTAGATCAGTTAAATTTGGTCATTGTAAGCAAATAAAAATATTTACAAATAATGATTATTTTTATGTTGAGGTTAAGATTACAGTGTAGAATTTTTCTTTTTTTTTTTTTTTCAAGTCACAATTAGATATTTCCGCAACTCATCAACGTATTTTGAACGAAGCGGAACTGCCTAACGAGAGAGAGGAACTTGGTCTTGCGGGTGCAGCGCTTTTGAAAGCGATCACGGCACCTCTTCCGCCAGGCTTGGATAAGCTGAGTGCAGTCACTGAACAGAGAAGACGCTTGGACAAACTCAAAGTGAAATTCTCAGGCATTGTTGCCAGACACTTAAACAATCTCTTCATACATTTGGTAACTTCACAATTTTTTTAAATCACGATTGTGATAGTGTGATTAAATTGAGGTAAAACTAGATTGTTTGTTCTAAATTTAAATTGTATTTTAGGGTAATGATATTGGGGATTCGTCGGCTTCCACAACAGACCTAATCTTACCGACTCATCAAGGAGTTCATAACGAGCTTGTACCGTATACGGAATTAATGCAACTGCTAAGAGCTTTAGACAATAAAGCGTTTGTGCTATTAACCAAAGTCTATACTGACACTATGAGCAAACTGTACAAGAGGGATTTGAGGTGCTTTTTTGAGGATGCCAAGTACAAGCTCATCAACAAGCGTCTGCAAGGTAGAATTAGAAGTTTTACGATGAAGTTTTGGTCAATAAATAATCGTAATGAATAATGCATGATCTTATCAGATAGATAGACTACGATTGAGACTAGAGTGAGACGCTCTATAGCCTTAGTTGTTTTCTATATAAATTTTGTCTGTAAATGTATATATTAATAAAAAAGTACGATTTAAGTAAATACATCAAGATCTAGCGGTCAAAAAGCCGAGGACCTACTTAATCCGGCGCCTATCTGCTTGCTAAGCGGCGAAGTGTGGGCACCAGTAGGCGAAGGAAATCTCCTGGACTCGGTTCTCGATTGCGTGCTCTCACAAATGCAGCCAGTATGTCTTGCCGAGCAAGGATTCTGCGTTTCGTTTTTTCAACTTGATTCCGTCCTTTCGCCTTCCAAAGTAAGTATAAATATTTTTGCTAAACTTTTCTCAAGTCAAATGGTTTTTTTAATAAGGTTGTTGCTTCGTACAGAGCAGTGAAATGGATGAAATAGAGAACACAAGTAACGGCGCGGCGAGTCCCGGATCGGTAACTTCGACAGCGAGTAAGAGACTGGAACGTCAAGTGAGCGCAGATGTGCGTGCGACTATGGCTGCAATATTTCCATCGCTTGAAAGCGAGTTAAACAGTTTCATCGGTTTTCTTGACAAGATTGATAGCTTGTGAGTTATTCGAGTCTTTTTTTTTTACTCAAAGTGTGATTTTTATGTAATCTACTTTTAATTATATGTATAACAATTATTTGCAGCTGGTGTATGTACGTGTTGGTACGTTTGTCGCAGCATGTCATGTCCGCTCAAGATACCGGCTCGTTTCTCTCAATGACATTTGCGTCAGCTTTAATCCACGTGAAACGTGCGTTTGACAAGTTCATGCAGGCGCAACTGCAGTCCATGTTATGCCCATTGTACGACACGAAGGTGAATCGTCGGCACAAGTGCGGCATATTGCCGTACGTCGAGAATTTTGGACCGTTTGCGAGAACCGCGGAGAAGATCTTTCGCAATTCCGACAGGAAGGTCGATCTCGAGAAGTGGTACACGAAACTCGTCAATACCATGTTTGAGGCTATCTGTAATCACAGCCGGGAACATCACAAAACGCCGCAGGAAGTCATAAAAATGGGTAAAACAATCTTTTGGTTGCTTGTTATACATAGAAATCTTTTAATTATTATTTATTTATCGTTGTTTTCTCGATAACAGAAAATTTCCATCATCTTTATGATCTCCTGTCGCAATTGAAGATTTCCGTACTGGACCATGAGCGGAAGGAAGCTAAGCAGAAATACCAAGACGCTCTTCGTGCTTATGTTACGCAATATTTCGGACGGCCTCTAGAGAAACTTAATGTAAATTGTAATCTAACACACACATACTTCTGCAATCATATCGAAACGTCTCAATTTGAAATGTTTACTTTTCAGCTTTTCTTCGAAGGTGTGCAAGCTAAAGTGGGTGCTGGTGTGAAAGAATCCGAAGTCAGTTATCAGATGGCTTTCAGTAAACAAGAGTTACGACGCGTAGTAAAGGAATATCCCGCGAGGGAAGTTAAAAAGGGTCTGGAGAATCTTTATCGGAAAGTTGAAAAGCATCTGTGCGAAGAGGAGAACTTGTTACAGGTGTGGAATATAGGAATGTAGGAAGAAATGCAAATTGCACCTTTTGCAATTGCACCAGTAATTTTAATCATAACGTAACGTCGTTTTTATGAATATAAAAGTTATTTTTTTTCATTTGTATAATTATGCTTGTAGGTCGTTTGGCGTGAGATGCAGAACGAATTTATCGCGCAGTACAGGCACATTGAAGAGTTAATACAGCGTTGCTATCCGGACAGTAATGTGACGTTGGAGTTTACCATTCAAGATATTTTAGAGTTCTTTTCGGAAATAGCACGATCTCATTAAATTTGCAAAAAACAAAATGCTATTTTATTTGACTTACTTTTTATATATAAATGTGTATATAGATAGTTACTATATACTATAGATTGTAATGTTTAATGTACAAAAATATAGGCGTGTACCTGCAAATCAATAGTACATTTTTCTTATCGCAAAAATTGTGAAACAAATCGAAAGTAGCAATAAAAAGAATTTTAATATTGTATAGAACATTTAAAGAAATTTAAAATAGTAAATAGTTGTAATGTTATATATACATGTAAAGGCTTTTTGAGCTTTATATATACATATATATATATAACTATATTAAGGATATTTTGCAATAGATACATCCAAAGCTACCTGTCATAAATATGATCTATTTATTGAAGAGAATACAAGTTATTGCATATTACAGTCGCGCAATTTATGTAACATTCTTACCAGTGGCCAGATTGCTTTTGTATCTAGTTTAATTAGCTAATGATAGTGTAAACGTTTATTTTTATTCAGATTCCTCAGGAACAGGAGGATTGAAATTAAAGAAAATGATACCTGATACTTTTATCTGAAAATACAATTACATGATATAATATTTTTATAGTAAAATAGTACTTATTTATGTTATAATACTTACAAAAGCTATAGTTCCAATCAATGCCGAAATACCAGCAATTAATTGAATATTGTAAACTTTCTGTCTTGCGTCATAATGATCTTTCCATGGGCCACTTGGTGCAGGTATATCATTTATTGTTGCCACTTTGATATCTGTTGCTTTTGCACTGGCAGATCGAGTAATACCTTTGTTGGAAATTACATTATTTAAAAACAAAATACATCTTTGTATTATGATCTATAGAGAGATTTAATTTCAACTTTATGTGGTTTTAGTAATAGATTCTTGATAAATCCTGTACAAATATCAATATTAAACAAATTCATATGACACAACTTTAAAGTTTCAAGTTCTAAAATACTAAAACCTAATTAAAAATAAGATAAAGAATAATCTGCCAATTACTTGTAATACTTTGTTATAATCATATGATTGTCAATACATATTTCTTTCAATTTCTTAAAAATAATTAGGTTTTTAAGATGTGACGGCAAAAAAATGATTGATAGCATGTTACAATAGAATCAATAATTAAAAATAGATAAGCAATATAAAGTTATCTATTATCTGTCCAATACTGCTACGTATTAATCGCAGAATAGCAATTTAAGCAATAGATGGATCAGATAGCAGATATTATGTAAGGTATACATGTCTGACAAAAACACATATGAACAGCACTAAAAGATACACGAAAATCTCACCATTTCTGGCCACGTTGCGAACGATTGGTCGCAATATTTGATTAAACATTTTAACACACGTAATCTGCGTCTAACGCAGTTAAAATCCAGAAAAAATATACAACACAAGACAGATAAATCGCCTTATCCTATCGATTGAGAGAAAGACGTATCGCTCGAAATTGATTTGGTTTTTTCGAGGCTAGCAGTACTTATATGCCCTCTTTGATTAGAAATTTCTAATAGAATCTCGTGATGCCATCTAGTGACTTTTCACAAGACACAAGCTGCGGTCATACTGGGTTCAAATCAAAACTACTAAAGTCCTCCACTCCATAGCTAACTTTTTTCTCGATTTGAACTCAGTGTAGAATGATTTTGAAACATTTGTAGCGTTATGCTGACCGCACATCTCTCTTGAACTATTTGAAATAGAATACTTCCACGAAATACCAAAACATTGCTGGGATCGGGGGAGTCCTTTTTCATATGAATTACTCATTTGTTACTACCTGCAACTATCTAAATCAGCAGTAGAGTGACTAACGCGATCCTTAACGTATCTTTGCGCAGAGAAAAAACAAACTGTGATAAACTTATTTGCGCAATAATATATATATAATGATAAAAAGAATTGTCTTATACAGTACTAGAATCAGTTGCACGTCTATCGTTTTGTAGTATGGTCGAATATTCGACAAAGTGTGTAACAAAAAGTGTACATTGTCTCATATTCATACACACAGAAACAAATATCTGTGGTCGCGATGTTCAAAATTGAGTTTGACAAGTTTTGCGAAGTTCCGACATTGCAAATTGAATTGATTGGACATTATAGTATTGATGGCAATTCGGAATATCGCGCTGATTTGTCGCAATTGAAATATTACATTCCTCCTTCAGATTTTAATAATGTAAATTACGATCTGAACGAAAATATTGCGCTTACACGTCACAAGCCAACTTCGTATGTCAAATTAGATGATATATTGAAATGGATTTTAGATAATTTTAATAAATGTTTAGAAAAACCACTATCAACACAAGAACGCTGGTAAGTATTATTTAAACAATAACTACTTAACTATATAACAATAACTTTATAATGTTTATATTTTTACATTATGCTATACAAAATTTATAAAATTTTATCGTTTAAGTTATAACTTAAGTTTACGCGCGAGCGTATATGTACGTGATTGTAAAAGATTTTTGTGCGTGTATATTTGTCTCCTTACAATAGCAAAATTTATCGAAAACAAACATTATCGTCAAAAAAACAGCAATTGCTGCCGAACTGCCGATATTTGTTTTTTAATAAATTGAAAACTGATATATGTCATTCTATAAATAACTATATATATATATATATAATTTAGGTTGAATGTAGACTTTGTCTGTCGCCGTGGAGCATTAACTACGCTACTGTCCAGTCCATATATTCCAGTCCATGTAAAATATGATTCTGATTGGATTATATGCGCCAGCAAATATCGTGGTACGATATATTTATGTGAATTTTATACAGAAGCAAGAGAACGTCGTCATGTAACTGCAGATAAACGAGGTGAATCGTGGGGATTTAAATTTGAGCAATATATGGTAGCAGGTATTTTTCATTATATTCGTTATTGTTTATTTAATATATATAATATATATAGTCATGAGTCATAAAAGAAAATCTAAACTTTAAATAAATTTTGACATAAATGCGAAACGATTGATTTTTGATCATAGTTTCAATGACTGTATAAATCGGCAATGTACATATCTAATAAAATTAATTTTTTTCTACCAGATCACCCGTCACACCAACCAGACACATCAGTACCTGTTAATACATGTGAAGCATTTCATTGCGTGTTTCGAACAAATTTTGGTGATCACTCCTTACTCTATGAGGCAGAAATCGATGGAATTGTGTCACAAGATTATATAACAGATACACTTGTTGGTAAACAATTTGAAATAATCGAATTGAAAACATTAACATTTCCTCAAATAGAAGAATTATCCGCCAAATTATCACCAAAAAAAGTATCGGACATGTGGAACCAAAATTATTTGGCGGGTGTAAAAAGAACTATATTTGGATTAAGGGAAGTAAGAGATTATAACATAGTAAAAGCGATACAAGAATGTTCTACTGACGATTTGGTAAAACTTTCATTCGTAAGTATTTAATCTTATTAAAAAGTGAAATGTTTTTAGATGTTATTAATTTACGATTCTTTACGCAGGCTGATTTTAATGCGAACCACTGTAAAATGTTCTGCAAACTATTTCTGGACAATGTTAAAAAAATTGTCGTTAAAGATCATGATAAGTGCATGTATAAGTTTTATCGGACACCAAAAGAAAATATCATATATTATAGTGAAGAAGCACCTGATGATGAGAAATATATTTTCCTAAAATCACAGTTTATTCATGAAGCAGATAAATACAAATAAAAATACTCGAGTTTATACACAAGTATATAAATTAATATTCATATAATATTCAGTTTTTTATCTCAAATATTGGTTTCATTTGATATTTTATAATAGTTTTGCTCAAAGCGAAAGTTTAAATATTAAATAATATAAAATACATGTCAATAATATTATACAGTAATACATTATAAAAATTAGACATTATATATGTGATAAAAGCATGTATATAAAAGTGTAAAAAAATAAAACTAAAAATGTTTTAATTAATTAAAATACGAAGTATTTCTTATTAAATCTGCAAAATTTATTCGTTTTCTTTATTATCGAAAACTTATTACTAATAACATTCTTACCACAAGAAATGTTCAACACTTGTGTTTAATAATGATAGACACTCGATCTTGTTGCTTTTAGTTATCGTCAACAATCTTTCTTCACTTTGCACGTGTTACAGTGGTGGTGATCATTTTGTAAAAAAAATTGAAACTTTCCGGACCTTTTCTCGTGGCAAAATCTTCTATCGTGTATGTCACATTATAAGCGTTAAAATATAAGATATTCAGCACTAACAATAAGTAAATATTGGTATGCAATCTTTACATAGCGCCGATCTGTACAGATCTTGTCAACACTCCGTGTTAACTGCGAAATTTGATAGCTGTTCTTCTTCTTCTTTGCTTAAATGGCTCCAGCCCCTGTTCGAGAGGAGTATAAGCTAGACTGCGATACTTCTGTATTATTTAGATATCCGGTGAGAACGGCCTCCCGTATAACGAAAAAGTCCTAAAATAACAACTGCGTAACTACGCACGTCCGACCGTTACAACGAAATTTAATAGCTGCTAAGAAAAGCCAAGGGCAATCAGTTTTAGATAGTTTGTAAATTCAATCGGCTAGATAACTAGAGTTCCTGAAGAGACCAAGTTCCATATATGTAATACTTCTAAGCTGCGTTCGGAAACATCACCCGGGTGTACTCGAGTGTCATTTTATCTTTGTTTCATATTTAGTGAGTAATAAAGATAATGAATAAAGATAAAGTATACCTGGATGGGGAATCCGAACGCACCCCTATATGGCTATAGTCTGTTCATTGAGAGAAAGGTCCGCGGTCTGCGCATAAGGGTGGAATAATGGGCAGAGTGGGGAGAAAGTTGCGTGCGGAATT
>QVOA01013980.1:0-55730 GCA_014825685.1 Pseudomyrmex cubaensis
TACTTTTCTGGTTATTTTCTTTATAGTTTCTATGAAATCTCTAGTACATTTGTAGTTAAAAATATAGTTAACCAGACTATTAATGTAGTTATAAAAATATATATCTTAAGTTACTTTCCTTACTTATTTTTTAGTTATTATTACCAGTAAATAGTAAAGTTGATGTCAGTATAGTCACATTTATCATAATTTTGATTGTAATTATTACTTAAAAATGTGTATTTTATTTACCATCTGTTATTTGACTATGTTATTATTTTAAATTATTATAATTTATAGTAAAATTTTTACATACTTGTCAAACATATAAGGTTATTTTTACTAATATTATAGCAATATTAACGATAAAAAATAAGAATTCCAACTATAATTATTTCACTATGCAATTATAGTCGCAAATACCAAACACTTTTTTCTCAGTGTAGAGTGCAATACTAAAACACACACACACACAAACACACACATATATATGTATATTTCTATTTACTTTTACAATAAGTGACATTACATAGAATCCTACAAAGATAGAAGTTGTTTTGCTAATTATACTTTTCACTATATTACTCTTTGTTTTTATATCAAAAAATTTAATGGTACCTAAATTATTGCGTGACACGCTCGACGACGCATCGGCGGCAACACGTGAAGTTTCCACCCTTAAAACGGTTCCTCCTTCGTTTGCACCTTTGTTCGTGATGTTGATTAGAATATCGAAAGCTTCTTCGTTGTCTTCACTTTAGAGCGTAAACCGAAACTCAGAGTCACTTGCGATCGGCATTTTCCATTTGAGATAGAAAAACTGAATTATAGACGAGTTAATGGTTTTGCTCGAATTTTTCGAAGGAAAAAACTGCGGAGTTGCGATAGAACTGGTCGAGAAATGCAGAGGAGGTTATGGCCTCTGATAGAGGTGTGCGATCGATGTTGCGTCAGCGAAACCGACGCTCTTAGCAGCTGCGCCGAGTTGCCGTCGCCGTCACCGTCGTCGTCGTTGCCGTCAGCAACGTTACTGTCTAGCTAGTATGTTCGCCAAACACTATTTAATACTCTATTGCACAATGAGTGGTCTTTCTCGACCGCTATATTTGTCATCTGCTATCGTGATTATAATATGCGGAAAAAACTCTTCTCAAAGAGGATAATAATAATGACGTGGACAAAACTGATTATTATAACAGCAAACGAGTCTTCTATCTTTGTCAATGTGCAAATTCCGTTTATATACAGATAAAAATTGCTTAATATTTTTTTAGTATTTATAATCATCTCTAAACACATTTTTGCATAAATACATTTAAATGTTTTTAAATATTTATGAGGTACTTTGTATAAGTAAACATGTATATCTATAATGTAGATATATCTACATGTATGTATACATTTATAGATATATACATATATATCATCCTATATATATATAAGATTGCACATAAGGGAGATGTTTTATGAAGCATCATTTCTCACATGAAACGATCGCTTATATATATATAAGATGATTAGATGTAAATTATGTGTTATTGGATCTCTTTTGTTTTTGTTTTATTCTTCGACTTTAAATTAATACTTTATCAAAAAATATTTGCTATCGAAATATGAAAGTAAAATAGTACTTTCACATATTTATTTTTCTTTCTCTCTATTTATTATTAGATATATATTCTTTCTCTCAATTTATTATTTAGAAATCTCAATAATAAATTTATAAAATTTGCAATATTTTGATTAAATCGCAACATATTTATTTGTCGGTAATTTACTTTCACTCGATAGATACGATCCCTTAATTTTACACAATAAGAATGTTATCGCGTGATACATTATTATCAGTTGCTTTTATGTCAATTGTTTAATTGACATAAAAGCATTTATGAAAATTAGCAAATTGTTTATCAAGCCATAAAATATGTATTAATTAATTTGAAAGACAGAGAGAAACATTTAAAAATAAAATTTTAAAGTTTAAATGAATAAAATTTTAAAGTTTTAAAAATGCACATTATCTTGTCTTATCGATCTTACAATTAGCGATTGACATGGTGCTAAATAGAATAACGATGGAAGTGATATCTGATTACAACCTTGATAATGGGATAATATTTACACAATTTAATTAAATAATCAATAAATCAAAATGGTACAAATTACTTAAAAAATTGTGCATTAATGTTCTTCACATACAAGGGGATATAAGATATATGAAATAGAAAATATTGAACTAATTACAAAAAAACGAGTATAGCGGGAAAGTGTGATAAAAAAAATTTACGTATCTTGTGGTATAATCGCTTCCGGTTTGCGTAAAGTCGTCGTGCTCTCGATTTTGTCTAAATACATTAACTGAAAGAAAACAATTTCATATTTATTACACAGTTAATTATAACATGTAATAAAGTCAGGTAAAGCAGTAGCGTTCAAAATATATTAGCGTTCAAATATATTAAAGTAAATGAGCTTCAGAAAAACACGTAATAATATCATTTAAAGAGCAGATGTTCTATGAAGCATCATTTCTCACATGAAACGATCGCTACTTTGTAACGGTAGCTAATCAAAGTACCGTAACCACAGGATCTTCAAAGTTAATTAATCGGAATTCCGGAACAAAAGTGACAAGAAACGCACAATAGACAATTGCGAGAATCCACTCGCATACGGTACTCGCTACGTGCCAACCCCAACCACCATCGTCCGGCATCCATTTCTTGTAATCGTCACCTGTTACAAGAACAAAGATTTAATATTATTCTTATTCACAAATATTTATATATATATATATATATATATATGTATAAATCTACATTTATTTCTTCTATAATTATTCTTATATATATTTATTTCTTATGTAATTTTGTAACTTTACCTTGAAATTCGGACATTGAAATATAACCGAGAACGATCGTAGCGATCGTCAGTATCAGAGTGAGCGCTGAGAATATCGCGCGCACATAAACGACAATTGTGCCGTTTACCGCTGGTATCATTTTGTAGCTCAGATAAGTCTAGAAGAATTTATAATTATTCTACACAAGTATGTGTCTCGGTGAATCTTGGGAAAGTATAAAATTCGCGATAAAATTCTAATATTACGTTTTACCTGAAGACAAAAATAAATTGTGCCAGCGGAGAAGCAAGTCATCGCTCCCACCATGTGAGCGGCGACTACATGAGCTTCTTGAAAATTAGCGAGTATGTCGAGACCGAAACAAGCGAGGCTGCCGCAACACGCGGTCGTCACGACAATTTTTCTATCCACAAGATCGTGACCTCTTTCTATCTGCCATTGCAGTACCTGTCGATGTCTGATGTAGACGCAGCAACCAACTAAAAGATGATTTTATTGTTTTTTTTTGCAGTTTAGTTACTTTTTTTCAAATAGCTCGCGCATACGTAAAAAGGCTGCGATGTTCAGGCACTGTGCAAATATGCAAGATTCCGGTGACAACGTGCCGGTCTCCGATATATAAGGAAAGCCAGGTACCACATGGTCCCATTGTACTGATATGGTGTATCTGCAACATGAGCCGCTTATCAACTATAAACTCAACTAGCGCGAATGAATATATAAAACGCTCGCATCAGATTTCCTCGACTTTCGCTTGCGAGATTCTTTTTACGATTAGATCGTCGCCGTTGGCTATGTAACTAATATTCTAATTATTACACATATATTTGTTAAAAAATAATGTTCAAAAAAACATTGTGAGCATGTACGAGCTTTATGTAATTTTTCATATTTAGCAATCTCTTTGAGAAAAAGAAAGAGAAAAGTAATATCAAACTATAAATTAATAAAAATTTGCTGCGAGAACGTGCGACAAATATAACGATCACGATTTAAAAGCTCCAAATTGAGATGTTAAAGCGATTGAATTTATAAAGTGTTCTAAAAACTAAAAATCATACTTTGTGACGTATGTATCGTATGTGTGTTTACACTAGAAACTATAGCTGCCTTACGTTGTATGCTTTTTTCAAGCAGCTTCGTGATTCTGGTTGAATTTGTCGTTCACTGTTATTCGAAAATTGCACACTTACGTAATCACGAATGTCACGGGAATCAGAATGAATAGACTTAACGGCAGTACATGCAGTTTGCCGTACGCCATCCCTGTTTCGTTGATCCTCAAGAGCTGCAAGATACGATCATTTCTATTTCATGTTGTATCTTATCGTGCGTTTTGTATTTGTGTATGAGCATTTTTCATTTAGATCAAGATTGGTAGGTAAAACGATAGAAGTGATCGATGGATTAAATGGCAAGAGAGCAATAAAGAGATACGAGTGGATTGGAGTGATTGAAGGAAGGGTCGAGGTGACACATAGCTAAGTTCATAAAGAATTCAAAAAGTGTAGAAGATAGCCCGAAAGATCACAGAGAGATAGGAGTCTGCGTGATTTATAAATGTTTTACGATACTAACGTGGCAAGAAAAAATATTATTCTAATTATATTTAAAAAGTTCTAACATAACTTTTGAGAAAGACGTGAATAAAATAAAATCTCTTTTGCCATTGTGTACAAAGAACATCTAACGTACTTGCCTTAAACACCAGACTTTTTCTCGTAAGAATATGTATATGTATCGTCACAACTCGTGCCACGAGGGCATTTAATCATGAAACGTCTTGAAGCGACTGTTCACCGTTGTGCTACCTTCTATGTACGCGCGCGCATCGTACCAATCACCACGCACACAATTACACGACAATTAATGTTCCAGACAGCACATATAGATATCTAAAAGATGATTAAAAGATGACAAAACATTTTTTTGTGCAGACACCTTTTGGTTATAGCATGTAGTAGACAAAAGAATGACTGAAAAATCTTCCTTAAGTAAATCTTCCTTATCTTCCTATGTCTCATCTAATGTCATCTTGTATGAATGTCATCTAATCTATGAGATAATTAAAAGACATTCAGTTTAGACAAAGATTTTTTTAGTTTTTAATGTTGTCTGTGATATTCAATATATAAGCGATTTAATTCCTTTTCATTTGATTTAATTTTTTGAATTTTATTTGTCATAAAAAATTTGTTTTAAAAATTACAAAAACTTATAATTATATATATATGTATATATATATTTTTTTTTACATACTAAGTCAAAATAATCTTAGAAATAATAAAGAAAACCTGATATTCCTTTTTCTTTATGTATATTATTAGATATGACAGACAAACTTTACGGGCGCTTTAGTACTTTAAACAACTTTATGTACTTTAATTAAACATATGAACTATTGTGCGCAACATAACGTATTCGTCGTTCGAAAACTAGTAGGTGGATCAGAAATGCGTAATTCACGCAACGCTATCGATATTCGTTTAAATGGTAATGGGTCGTTTAATCATGCTGTTCGTAATTTACTAATTGCAAAGTGTATCTATTATGCGCACTGCAAGCCATTCCGTATAGATATCTCTCTTTTAAAAGAAATTTTTTATTTAAAATTATAAAAAAAAAAAAACAATTTTCAAGGAAATATTGGAGAAAATAACTCACGAAAGTTATATTGAATCATATTTTTATATCAACAACACTGCGAACATTATAATTATGTTCGACAGTTGTTATTTTTGTTACACAATACATACATTCAGCAGAAACATCTTACTATAAAGAAATATAATAATGATTATTGTTTCAGATCTTTCAGATGATCAATAACACGTATATCTTTTTTACACACATTAGGAAATTTTGGAAAATTTTAATATATTAAGTTAACAATTTGATAGCTTATACACACATTGGTTTCAGAAATCAAACAGATCATTCTTACTTTTGACGTTACAGTCAATATTGTAACTTTGTGCTTCTTAGATATTTTTGAAATATGGTAATTAATGGCAGTAATTTAAGATCTGTTTTAATAAAAACATTTTTTTTTCTTTTAAATGGCAGTTTATTAATACAATGTGTTGTTGATTTCTATATTGTACGAATAATTATAAGAGAATATATATTTTACACAAAAGCGTATTTCGAATGTCGATTATATTATTGCTTGAATGATTATTTCTCAATCTAATCATTCGTATGTGTGTATATATACACATATATACGAAATTTATCTTTGAAAACTTAATTTACATTTTAATTTAACATTTTGTATGTTTAACAAAGTTGTAACATCAGTTTCAATAAACAATGTACTCAGATTAATCTGGTTTATATACGATTGTGTTGTGGACGTTTTCTAATAATCTATTTCCTTCATTGAATACATTTATAATAACGTAAGTATATACACAAATCCGGCTTTAAAGTTGAATATTTACATTCTAACATAAATAAATATATGATATACATGTGTTATTACGTACTTAGTGTCGATCGTCGTACTTTACTATACTTTTGATCGAGTCTCAAAAATTGTCACATATAACATATACATGCATGTATGCAATATTACATTCATATTTTTACGTTTGTAAAACGCAATTGGACTAGTTTTTAAATCTTAAACTAGCGTATCTCTACGTATCTTTTATATATTTGCACAATTAAAAATTTTTATTTACAATCGTAGCAAGATATATATTTTGACATTTTAAAAATTTAGAAGAAAGTAATATTTTTAAGATCAGAATAATATTGCATGTATAATTTTCAATAAAATGTAAGTATTTATTATCTTTTTTCTTTTTTTCAATAAATGCGTACATCAATAAGTTAAATTGATCTGAATTAATTTCTCAGAGATAACAACAATTACAAGCAAATTTAAAACGACGTGTATTAATTGTCAATATTATTTTACTACGATTGTAGTAATATAATCGTAAAGTGCAATATTTGTACCAAGAATCTGAGTTTTCTATTTTCTTCATGTAATCAATGGGTTTTCTATAATTTTAGAGTGCTTCAAATTTTACTTTAAAGCTGGCACATCAAAATAACGATAGTTGTGTGGTTTATTTTATTTTATTTTATTTTGTTTTATTTTAGTTTTGTTATATATTATTATTATAAACAAGCACACAAGTAACCGGGGAATTTAAACAAATACGCTGATGTAAGTTGATGGTGGTTTTTGCATGGACGGAGCGTTTCCGTGATTTCTCTCATCGAAAGAACCGACATTATTGTCTTTAATTGCAACGCGAATCATTGATGTGTGAATATGTGTAAATATTGTTTAAAATAATATGCACTATCTGCCGTTTATGTGACTACCACAACTTCTTCTTGTGCATTTAAATAGATAACGAAGGAACGAACGCACACAGGTAACTATCTATAAGTATAAAACAATTAAATAAGTAGTAGATTATGGTCGTGGAGTTACCTTGAATTTTCTAAATAATTTCTGCAAATTTTTTTCTTACTAAATAAACATCACAATAAAGATTATTACAAACTTCAATTTAAAAAAACTTAATTTTTGTATTTTTTTTGTATATTTATAGAAAAATTTTAGACTTTGTAACTAAATACTATAAATGGTACATATTTATAACTGTAATACGCTAAAAATTAGATTTTTTAATTCATTATCTTTTGTAATTTTGTAAGTTTTTCTAGATTTACTTTTTCAATTTTGTTAAGTTTGAAATTAATAACACTGTCCGAGTTACGCGCTGGCCTCGTCGATGACGGTAATCATTCTGCTGTTAGCATTAGGCAATACATTCGTGAAACGCCACTTTGACTTGCTCTCCTCTTCGTCAGTCGACAATTGCACGCCGCTAGCCTGACCACAATTAGATTGACCGGTTTTAGATCGCGCCAAAGACCATCTGCGTCCACGACGATCCATAATGATTGGCATCTCGGCAATCAAGTTATTCTCGAACTCCGACAACATAAGGTAGTTCTCGACTTTGTTGCATGAAGTTATGCAATCGCCTATATAATCGAGATCTTCCAACAGATTGTCAGGTAAATCCATGTCGGCGATACCTTCTTCCGAGATACATGTGAGCTCCGGTTTGTCTGTTCCCAAGTTTTCCACTCCTTCGCCTAAAAGAAAAAAATGTTTTCACATACCGTTTTTTTAAGATTAAGAAAATTAGAAAAAAAGATACAAGAAAAAATCTACCTTGTGTTGGAACAGTGTCGGTTCCCAAGACTAGTGCCGCAGCCGTTGTACCGGCAGCTGCTACTTGAGGTCCTTCGTTTTCAGGTTCTTGACTGAATGACGGCCTTCGTCGTTGAGGACAGTTATTCGAAGTGCATATGTGCTTCATGCCGTTGGGTTTAGTGTGCTTGTGTTTAGATAAGTTTCTTCTATGCAAATCAATAAAGAAGAGAGTGAAACTACCCACCAGAACGCATGTTGAACTGAAGTAGTATCCGGCCTTACTACCGCAGCCTACGTTTATATAACCTAGAGATATAATTTACACATTTTACAAAAGGAATCGTTTAAAATATACTTCAGAAAAAAACTCAAAATATGAAAACAAGAAAACATCTTTAAAAACTTTTTGTTTACAAGAGAAATGCTTCAGTATTCGAATAAAACAGTATACGGAACTTTTTACAGCGCAAATAAATCGTCAATTCTATGTCAATTTGTTTTTCACCCGATATTGGTACTCCGATCGCAATTGGTATCGCTTGGGAACACTGAACGAAACCCCATGTCCTAGCGAAGTTCCGTGCTCTCACTCTTTCGTACGTATACATCTTCAGACTGTAATGATAGCCGCCGCAGAAGATGCCTATATAGGAAAACTAATGTTTTTTTTATTGCTCATAACACGGTCTTTTTTATTGCGTAGGAAAAAAAAAAGACGAAAGATGCTCATTTTGTTCTGCCAACGTGATTTCAAAAGGTTTTGCTAAATTATCGAATTTTTATAAAACTTGCATGTAGAGAAAAAAGACAATTTAAGCAAATGTAGAAGTTGCCACAGTTTCATTTTATTATTTGTGTGGAAGTGGCGTTTTACCGTAAATCCAAGCAAACATAACGTAGCCATGGTAATTTCCTTGAACGGCAGTAAGAGCCAGAATGCAGACTCCGCACACAAAGACGGCCGCTTGCGTGAGATATTGGCGAGCTATCCGGCATTCAACGCTGCGATGAACAACCAGAAGTCCGAAAGCTACACAACCGAGAGTCCAAGCTAACCCGAGATAAACCTGTAGCAGAACGACCGCCTCGCTGAGACCGTCTTCTTCAGCTTGATGAGCCTGCACGAAAAGAAATCCTTTGTTTAAGAGTTTTTTTTCGAAATTTAAAACGCATTCGATCGCAAAGGCAATGTTACCAGGTAAAATATCGGCGTATTGATCCCAAATGCCGAAATCCCGGTGGACACCAAGAGAATTCTGACTGTTTTGCTCTTCAGAGTGCTGAAGTCGAAAAACGGTGGCCTGTCGTCGGCTTTGTTCTTGTCCTTTATTTTGCGTTTTTGATTCTTCAAGTGTAAGATCGCCCTTCTTTGAGGATGGTACAGCGAAGCGCTACGATAAAAAGTGCCGAGGATAAAAGTGAGAAAAACCACTCCCGTGACAGCCTGGAGACCGAGTCGCCACCCAATTTTACTGAAATCAAGAAAATTCTTTAGTCGCGTGCTTGAAACTTGTTTGATGCGTGCTTGGGAGCAAATTTATTCTTGATTCACGATTTAACTTACGTGATCGCGCCTTTTATGAAAGCGGACATAACAGCTATACCCAACCCGCTTCCAGACACAATGAAAATTTCGACTAGTTCTCTTTTTCTCTTAAAATACTGCGCCACCATCAACGTGCTGCAATCCCGCGTCATCCCAACACCAATTCCTATATACGCAAAAGAAAATAAATTGCTCGAATTGTTGCGGCCGTTTTGTATTTGCTCGCAGAAGATCAACAATAACAATTTAACGTCTCTTTCGCTGACTACTTCGCATTTTCAAAATTATTGCCGGAATTCGAGTCTCGCAAAGTTTCGCGCAAGAGAAAGATTAGAATAGAAGTAAAAATGGAACTGATAGACAGAAACAAAAGAAAAATGACGCGCATAGCTATAATAATAATAATAATAATAATAATAATAACAATAATCTGACATTGTAGCACCACAACTGCGATATATAGTTTTCCTGAAGTAAAATAACGGAAAGATAAAAAAAAGTTCAAACTAAAAACTTGAAACTTTGCTTGAAACTTTCATCTGCATATTGATCACATATGTCTATACAGCGAAGGTTCATCTATGCGTTTTATAAAGATAACGTCTGCGACGCTACACCATCGCAAGTTATAGTTCTCTGGAGACCTTTTACGACGACGATTTTTACTCACCGACCATAGTGCCGTAGCTGAGAAACAATTGGTGAAACTGCGAAGCGAAGGAAGTAAAGAGGCAACCGAGCGCGGTAACAAGACCGCCCAAAACTGCTGTGACTCTTGTACTTTTTCTTCGGCAAAATGCTATTGTCACTGGCGACACCAGCAAAGCGACTCCCGTCGACATTGCTCCAAGCCATCCTGTAACAAAAAACAAGTCGTGCAGAAATATTAATATAACGCGCAAACTTTATTTACACTCTCTACACGAGATAATGGCACTACGAGATAAAATCAAAGTTGCAACTATAATTATACATTCTGTTTGATCGTGTTGAAAATATAATAATGCCTAGTAATGCAGCGTTGCAGATTCTTATCGTTATAGCAAATATGTAACATTTATGCATCAGTACACATACGATGCATTTAGTTTCGCGACGAAAAAATTGTCTACGGCGGTGAAGTTTTCTCATGGAGTTGTTATTAACTTTTTGCAAAAACGCCAGCGGCGGCGTGTCGTTGATCAAACGATTCCAAAAGAGATATGACTCTCGCTATCGCTTGCAATCTGCCCCGCAATATAAACGTCAAATCATGCACGGCAATTCCAGAGAGGTTTCGATCTTCGTTACGTGTCATAGATAACAGGATAGTACCGACTGATGTCCGTTTTTCATTTCGTCTAACTTATTGTCCTCCTTTACGGGTCGCTAACACTGTGTTTCTATCCATTTAAAGTCTGATATTCTTGCGTTTATTTAATGAACGGAGAAAACAGAGTCGTGAAGAGTTCGCGACGGTGTTAATCATCTTGCGAATCTTCGAGCGACACATCGGTAGTAAAAATTTTTTTATAGAAACTAAGTATCACGTGGCAGTAGACTCCGATAAATGTTTTTTGAAACAGATACTTTACAATCGGAAAATAAACCGCAAGTGGCGATATGCGACCACGAAGAATGTTTGTTCTCTATATCGATCCGCTCGCTTTAAACATTCGTTAATCATTAACGCTTGAAAATAATATGAAGATTTATTCGACGAGATATTTCGGATTGTATTTAAAATTCAATCTTTCTAAATTTTGAACGTGCCAAAGTTTTTATACGTGTCTTATGTAATATAGTGTCTTTCATGTGATATTGTTTTCTTTCTGTAATTCCATTTACTTCTTCGTGATATCGTTTCTGTCATATCGTGAGTAGTGGAGCACAATGCGTATCACATTTTCAGTTTGTGCAAATGGATTAAATATCTAACTGCTTTATATATTTCCTTGCGCAACCGACACAATATATACCATATATATATGTATATATGTATATATATGTATAGATGGTACACACACACACATACACACACATCCCAAGTATAATATGTACCCCAGATCGACCACTTTGAGCCAATGAGGTTAACGTCATCCATCGTTTCTTAAATGATTTATGATAGTGCAGTATATTCAAAAAATCCTCAAGAAACGCATAGATATTAGTAACGAATATTCGCTTTGGTATTTTATGCTTTTCAATCTTTCGCGCCTTATTCGTGTATTATTTGCTTTATTCGATGTGTGTTTCTAATGCGTCGATTGCGGTCGCAAAATTCCATTTCGATAAATCATGTCTGACTTGTGGATAAAATCATATAGATGTTTGTTATCTATAGCAGAATCACGATCTTTCTTGTACGTTCTCTATCGCGAGTCGGAGCACGCGATCGTTCTTGCTAAGAACGTCAATTAATACAGCCGTCAGTAGACACCTAACGAGCACTCGATTGCGCTTAAGTGACTGCTTTAATCACGATACGGGATTATTAAATAAATCGAACGCGATTATGTCACCCTTGCGGAGGCCGAGTTTTAATTCTCGCCGCTTGCATCGATAGGCAAGCTTATTGATCGTGCCGCTTTATCGCTACAAAATAACGTATCACATGTATCCCGACAGACAGTTGCAGATCGTTTTCCGTGTTTTTTTTTTCAATATTTTTAATCAAAACCAACAACCATTCTTTATCGGAAATATTGCAAGATCAGCAAATATCTTTTCACCCTTCGAGATGATTTCTATCTGTCTATGAAGATGGGTGAAGAAACAGCGAGAGTGAATTGGCGAGAGCGAGAGCGAGTTGCTATCAGGGTCAACGACTTGCGAGTTTGTCGACATTCTACTCGATCGACCATGTTTTTAAAACCCTTTTGCCAAATTGTCTTAAATTATGAACAAAAGTTTTTTTTTTTACATCAAGAAATATGTCAGTGTAAAATAAAGTAAAGTAAACACCTTTTATTCTGTATGTATGAAGTTATAAAAGAATTTTACAAGTGTACACTTATTTTGTACACTTATTTCACATACCTACGTTGAGAAAAGTTTGACGATATCTTTTTGTCCCATCGAGCAGTAACCAGGCCCCAACAGCCCCATGAATTCCTGTGGCGAGAATTTGCACCATGACACCCGTCACGACGATGACCCAACCCCAACCATTTTCGGGATAATAATGTTGCTTTATAGTGTAACGCGCGACATACCTGATGTGCATAAGATTCGAGGATTACTTTTGACTTATGTTCATTACGCATTTATCGTTAAAAATATGACAAACAGTAAAATAGTGATGAGATTTCATGAACATATAATTTACAGATTTAGCTAAGGTTTATAATTGTGATAAAGTTTTACTTTATTTTGTAAAGAAAATTTTCCAATTGCTGGACAGATTATGACAATTTATGTATCCAAACCTAGGATTCACATCTTCTTCGATATCCTTTGGCGCGTGAAAGGACACTATTCCTTCACATTCCCCGGAAAAAGAAGGGTCGCCAAGTTCGCCGAAAATCGCGACCCCGCTGTCCTCGTAAGCAGGACTTTGGATGACAGTTCTTTCATTGCACTCTCGAGCCTTCATTCCGCGATTTAGAATAGCTATTCTTTTCGGAAGTTTTTTCCCGAATATTTCTTATTCGCCATAGCACACGAGGTTTACCAGTCGCCGATCTTTCTCATTACGTTACTTTTATTTAACTTTAACTTTGCTAGAAATTATATTGCAGTTTACAACACTTGATCTTAAAAATAAAAAAAAAAAAAAAAATTCAGTGACAAAAAGACGATAAAATCAGAATCACAAAATATCAAGTGAGATAATGCACATTTCTGGTTGTACATTTAGTCGTTGCAATGACGTTTACAGCATGTTCAATGATTACATACGTGTAACATAAGTGCTAATTATGCTAACAATAAAATAAACACTATATAAAGAAAAGCATGAGATTGCAAAGAAGTGAGCAAGATATGGATCCAAATGTAATCGCGAGGATAAAATTAAGTATAGGAAGAAAGGAAGGAAGAAAAAGGATATAGAAGAGAAAAGTGAAAAAAAAGATGTTGAAGCGTGTCGCGCTTTTAGCACACGGCTGATCTTGTTAATTCAGCAATTGCATAAATTTCGAGATACGGCAAATGACCCGTAACTTCGCAGCGTTTCGGACGACTTACGTGCGCATACGTATATTTCGGATTTAATACCGTGCTTGTTCGAGAAAACGTGCCATGCTGCGCACAGTAGAAAGTTCTCTCTTTTCTTTTTGTTTTGTTGGAAAGACAATTTTTTCGGCTCCCGAAATTATGTATGCTGTGTTTCTCTTCTTTGAATTAAAATAGAGAGTGAATTTTAAAACAGAACGAATTCTAGAACGCAGTTACTTTCCGCTTTGCATAAAGCGAACCCGTGTAGCAGAGATACGCGATGCTTGTTGAATTTATATAGATTTTATATATAAAGATTTTCTTTTTTTCATGCTTTTTAAGCACGTTAAAAAAATTATTTCTTCTCGACACACATTTATCTCACACAATTTCACAGATCACATTATTAGATGGTTTTTCGGGATAACTTTGCACGTTTTCTGTCTTGCAAACGTACGAAAATTTTATATGAAACTTTCTATCTTAAATTTGTCTATTAATCGTTTGTTTATCGGACAAGTTATGTTTATTATCGAACATGATAATAAATTGCACAGTAAACGCGCTGGGTTTCTAAAAAGTAGTGATTCGCACGTATCGCGTATTTCAATTGGAAAAGATCAGACTAGCAGATGTGAGACGCGTTGCCAAACACCGACTGAGTACGTCGAGATAGATCAGAAGAGACGCGCACTCCGCGGTCCGAGCTTGCGTAGGAGAAGCGAATGGGCTAATCCCCTCGTTTCTCTCAGGTTCGCCACGTGCTTTTGTAGGTAACGCGTAAAACTATCGCCAGAAACGAGAAACAATGTATCTAAAACGATGTAGTTTGTCGGTGATCGGCGCGGTTTTATCATTGTTGTGTTGTCTTTGGAACATTTCAAAGAAGTTAAATCACCGCATAGAAAACTAACAGTAAAACAAAATTAGCTTGTGTTGAAATCAGAAAATATAGATATGCTTAGAATCTTCCGTTACAGAATAAATAACCGAGATTTTTAGGAAACGTACGCAATTTGTTTGATGATGCGACAATAAAATGATAAGAATTAGAAAATGTTGTAGAAGTATTATTTAACTCGAATAAATGCTCAATTTTTATGCTGGAAATTAATCAAGAAAAAACCTCGATTGTTTGTGACCCGACACGAGTGTTGTAAAATTTAAAGTTTTAACGTCATAAGATCGATTTTGACAACAGAGTATCGCGCGCTCGAAGTATCTTCTACACACGATAATCATGCAATTAGAGTGCATCAAAATCGGTTCACAATATTGCTCTGATACGATCACATGATGCGATACAATCACTACGTAAATCGGTCGATTCAAAATATGTGGCGGTGCTTTTGTGTATTATAAACAAAAACGATTATGAGCAGCATTAACTGTAAATCGCGCGCCAATTACAAAGCGGAACATATTTTTTTACACAATCTGCGTATCGCTTTGCCCTCCCGAAATTATTTGCCATTCATTTAATGAGGGACGTCGAACGTTTTTACAACTTTATCCCGTCATATAATTTGCGTGAAAACATAATTAGCATCTGATATTTTTAAAAGAGAGGAATTAAGTTTTTTTGGAAAAATAAGTTTGCTAAAATACTGCTTTAATGTTGAGTTTATACATAAAATTTAAATTGTTTATATACGAAATTAAAACAGAAATATTTAAATAAATCCACCAAGATCTTTTATCTCTTTATTTTTGTTATATATGTATATATGAGAAAACCAAGAAATGGAAAAATCATGAAAAAGTGTTTTAAATGCAATAATTCAAGTGTAGCGATAAATCGGTGCTGGAGAGGTTACTTACTATCGCTATGACAAAAATCGTAAAACAACTACGACATACAAAAAAAATATGTCGACGAATACATGCCATGGGCCATTTTGGCCACACGCTTGAATAGGTGTCGATCGTCCAAAAGATCGCGCGACAATTCCTTCGCGACACACATCCCGTTTCCTACGCTTTTTATAGCATGTAACGCATAGTTGAATTTAACGATCTTTTTATGTCGCGATAATGTAACAACAGTAAAGTCTTGGAATATCGGCCATACTATTCTATTTTTTACATGCTATGTTTCAGATTTTTAGGATAAAGAAAATTCGCTAATAAAAAATATAAAACTTAAATTTCTCTAAAATCAAGTTTTTTCTTTAATATTGTAAATTAACGAAAAAAAATAGATATTTTAGATGTATGTATACTTATTTAGCATGAGAAGAAGAGAGAATGAGAATGCTAAATGTGTGAAAATGGTAAATTTCACCACGATTCTAGTGTCAACTACATTATATTTTACATGTACTTTTACGTGCGATATGTTTCGACAAGCTGCCGTACGAGATGTGATCAGCGCAAACGAGATATTATAAATCAACTCCTTCTGACATTTCTGTCAAAATGAACACAAAATATACGCTGCGTGGCTCTCGGCAGTATTTGCTTACATCGTTGTAATAGCACATATTCAGAGTACTAAATAGGAGATCAGAAGTATAAAATGCATAAATATCACGCAGTTCTCTAGCGGATCGCTCTTGATCGCATCGTTAAAACGGCGTCGACAACGACGTCTATTTTTACCACGTTGGGTACGCACGTTGCAGCTGTCGAATCGCAGAACATTTATAAAATATAAATCTCGCAAAGATTTTGTCTTAAACGTTTTCTCTCTCGAAAAGATGATCACAATTAATCACACGTTATTGTTATATAAAATGCATCTGTTTCGAGTCTAAAATCGTCTTTTTTATTTTTTTCAAACAGATCGAATCACGTCGAGTTTTTTGATGATTAGAGCATAAGATCTGACTATCTTCTCGAGTGACAATAGTAACATGAACCGCAATCTTATCGCCAAGATCAAAAAGCGAGGTTGTACTTGTAGATTTGTTTTACAAGCGCGTGCTCGACTTTCTTAGAGATACATACAAAAATTCACGTGCAAAATAGTAAAAAACATTTTATGTTTTTGAGATTTTATTTTATACTTCGATAACAATCCGAGTTATAAATTATCACAAAGTAAATTAAGCGCCATCATATCGTTTTCACAATGTATGAATTAATATTACAACGTCACTGTGCATTAAGACGTCATTTAAAGACGAGAGAGGTAGAGTTAATAATCCACTAAACCTTTCTCTTTGTATGTATTCATAATATCTTTATTATTTTGTCTGACTAAATTATAGGGACGAAGGGATAAAGTAGGAAAATGAGAATAGACGTTCGTGTCGCCAAAAAATCGTTGCTCATCATTAATAATTCTCAAGACCGAATAACAATCTGCCTTGTTAATCCTATTCTCATTTTATTCGCGAATCAATTTCATCAATTACGATAAATATATTAATGTTATCGCTGTTAAAACGATAGCATTAATAACTTCTCTTGCAACATATCGTAAAAAAGAAACAGTTCATTCATATGAGTGGACACGACAAAGAATTTTCAAGGCTCTTGAAGAAGGATGATGAACTCACAGACACACAAGTCACGTGCAATAGCAGCCATGTCAACTTCACAGTAATCCACACACACTCTACAGTAATCGACTTCTTGAACGAGAGTTCCGAGATTTTCTCAAATTGCTATTCACGTTTTCGAACTGGAAATAAAAGAAAGTATACGCCTTGGTATAAGAACACACTTTACGTCGGACAAATTCGGAAGTCGATCTTAGTAACAATTACTGATTTTTAATTTTAGTAGCCATTCTAGGTTTAAATGTGAGCTAGAGACGAGTGTGAAACTTCAACAACAAAATATAATTTGCAAAACAGAGAAACAAAAGAGTTATAGAGAAACGCGGGACGATCTTGCGAAAGATAGACATAATTCTCAAGAGAAGGAACATGAGTCACTCAGTTAGATTGCCATCGAGTCGTTAAGCACTTCTCTCTACCGCGTAAAAAAGCAGGAGATAGTCGAAGTAGCTGCTACTTCCGAGAGCAGCTTTCGAGTTTTCGTCACTAAAACTCTCCGTTCTCGATCAACGATCTAGAACACTGATACGACTCCGTGAGACACGCAATATGTTTGATCAATACGGTTCCGACAGAGTTCTTTTGGAATTGTGTACTTATGTCTTCTAACACCAACAATGTCGCTAATTGGTATTGTTCTTCAAAAGAACAATACTAAAAAAAGTATTTAATTTCTAAACATTCTTTTTCTGACCAAAACTGTGAATTTGTTTTTAAAGATATAATTTTTTAATTTTGTTTTGTATATTTCTAAACTACATTAAACTACTTTGAACTACTTTATAAATATCCACAACTTAGGAAACATTTTTTTATTGCAGTAAAATTAGTTAAATTATTGAATCTTGTCTTCGGAAAGAGGTAACATAATCGTATCTATAGTAACTTCCATTGGTAAGACTGTGGATGGACGAATTCACGGAGTAGATACACATTAAGATTAAAAGCCGTCTGTTTCGTGAGACAGAAGATCGATAGTATTAATGCCAAGCGTTTATCCAAAATTACGACGGTTTCTTCAAGAAACGCTACGGTACGTATCTGTCCAACGTATCTTTATCATCTTTCGGCAGTTTATTCACATTGATTAAACTTTAGAATATGAAGAATTAATAGATTTGTTTTCATGATGAACGCACGGCTGCCAAACCACACCGAAGTTGTATAATTTATTGAAATAAATTGAAACTACAATAAATTCCGACGATTGAATCCATTTGATCACTAGAAAACTTCAATAAATCATCTTCCGTTTACTAATTGATGATTAAAAACATGAATTAAATATCATGACAAATTTAATTGACTACTTTAGGTAAATTTAATTTGTAGATTTAATATCAAAAATGTTTGAAGAGTCAATTAAATTAAGTTAATTAAATGTTCAATCCAAAAATTTGGTGCTTGTCTCATTTGGTAAAAAACTAAAATTAAAGTGCTGAGAAGGGCTGACTTGACGTCAAGCTGACTTTTCCACAATGTAAAAAATTTATTTCCGGTAAAAAAAATTTTGCAGTAAACTACAATTGAAAAATTCGACGGACATATATTTATTTATTTTTCAGTAAAATGTGTACAATAAATTATAATGAATGATACCATATGTAGATATATTTCTTTAATTTTAATAATCATATGCTTGTAATCAGCATATAGTGTTCTAGCAAATAACTAACTATATATATTCAAATCTGTGGCCGGCAAGGCAGTTATCTCTAAAACTTTCTCTTAAGAAACGCTTTATCTGATTCAGATAAATCTCAATGATATCACACCAGTCGGTAGCCTAATACATATAAATAACAGCGCGATAAAAAATATTAAATTTACACAGAGACGTGTCTATACTTTGACTATTATATTTTATGAAGCTGCTATAAAGCGCTATATAATTGTTTTCGCTAAGCTATATTGTAATACAGAGTAGACAAAAAATATTGTTCGTAAATTGAGGAATTTATAGTCGATCAATTCAAACCGAAGGTTTTCATGATTCCCACGATATATGAAATACAGCAACCCAATTATTTTACGCAGTTTTAATCACTTATGAAAAATGAAAAGCGTCGGCATGATAAGTTTTCGATTTCTGCTGGTGACAGAACAATGGAAAATCTCAGTCTCTTTTTGTGTACGCATATCTTTACATTCGCGAACAGTCGAAGGTTTTTCTAGCGCGGGTTCTTGGCCCCCTTTCTTTCTAGGACAGGCGCGATGCCTCTGACAGAAGGTTCGGATTTATTCACTTGGTGACGAAGGGGAATAGAACCCCCTTGAGGGCTCTTGACACGGTCTTTCCCTTCGGTGCAAAAAATCATTGCCCGATATATCGCCGATATTTGGTATCGAAGTGCGAGGATATTATAGCTCTTTTTTTTTCGATAAAAGCGTCAAATATGCGATCAAGTTCATAAATTTGTTGCTTTCGCAAATATTTCCACAGGAAGCAAACGCATACTATCTCTCGATATTATAACTTTAATATATATATGTATGTATTACACATGCTTCTGAAATAGTTTTATGAACTATACATGTGTGAGAAAATGTTATTCTCTATGTGGAAATAATATCTATCTAATTATGTTTAAAGCTCGTATATATCGCTATATTTTTTACTAGGAACATAAGAATCATCACTTGTTGCGTTTACACTAGTCCGGACAACGTATCATTCGTCAACCGTTGAGTCATGTTTCAGGTTTTTACTCCCACACACAACGCACTTCAATATCACAAAATAATTTCTGACACTCGACTTGAAAGAATTGTGCTTGAATTGTGATCAATTGTATTCAATTTTATTTTATATAATATATATATTATTCCTTTCAAACTCGAGACATTTTCTTGATAGTAAGAAAAATTGTGTGATCAATGCGGATAATTAAATTTTATCGTAGAATGCAGCAAAAATGAATGCTCAATTTCGTACGAGAACTTCTTTGCCGTCGATAGAAAATTAGATCCTGTACGTGACTGCAATATTGTTGAGTCAATCGAAATAAGAAACGCAACGCGTTTGTTGCTCATGACAGGTTTTCTCCGCAAAATACGAAACTTAAATAACGAATTTACAAACTAAACTAAACAAAGGTTTTAAAAAATTATTATTATTATTATTTAGTAATTAAAATTTAATTTTATCTGTGCGGATGCTGTAACAACGACGGGCGATGAGTTTTACCACATTGGCGTCGGTAATATACGCGAAAAAATTAAATTCTGTTTGCAAACTCAATTAGTTGTGCGAAATGGTTTGGATGCGCGAGGATACAATTAGTTTAAAATCAATTACGTGATAACTGCACAACAGCGGTCATGCTATCAAGTTAGGTGTGGGCGTAATTAAGGCGTTATTGTAAATAAGAGCAACCAGTAAAAAAATGTTGCATCTCTTCCCATGTACCTTAGTGTACAGTACACAATGTTCTTCTCGGAAAATTAATTTTAGAAAATGTATTCAGTGCAATAAAAAAGTATGGTGCGGAAAGATTTAATTTTTTTTCAATATTAATATATTTCTTTTTTTTTAACACATATAATAATAAAAAGGAAAATTAACTTTTGTTTAACAAAGAATTATTATATGCAGAACTAATTTTCTTTACTGCGTGTTGGTAGATCATCCAATACCTATCGACATTTATGAGAGACAAATTTGTTCCGGAATTAATATTTTTCGTGGAGTAACGCCTTATTGCAAAACAAACAATTTACGATTACGGTTTCTGTGTGCAAAACACGTCTAGATGCAATAACAAGAATATTCGCGATACAAACCGACTAACGCGTATAATTGTATAAAAAGAACAAGAAAAAAATCAAACAAAAAGTACCGAAAGGTCGACGTCTTTTTTATGGGATTTGTCGTGAGCCGCAGCAGACAATTTCGGGAGACGGTCTATGGGAAGCGTAAAGCGTTTCTCAATTACAATTGCGGTAACGACGTCCATTGAGAAAGCGATCTCCGTAGATAACCGAATCTCCTCTTACAAAGAGATGTCTCGCGAAGCAGTCTTGCGTTTTCGTATTGGAGACTGTTTCGATTATATGTCAAACTTAATTTGTTCTGAGAAAAAGAAGATTTAGATGGCTGTTTTGACTTAAGAAGAGAGAGAGAAGGAAAAAAAAAAGCTGTCATTTTGTTTATTTTAATTATTATTTTAATCTTGTTTCTTTTGGAAAGATATATATATATATAAAAAGCAAAAAGAATACAAAATAATATTGATTTAAAAAAACTTGTGTTATACATAATAGAATTTGTAAATTTGTAAGATATAACAAACGGTTCTTCGAGAGAGAAATATCTTCTTGACAATAGATATTTCAGATTTTATCTTGATGGACTTACACGTCGGCTCCGCGCGTTTTGAAAGCACCCACTACGGGAAGCCGAAAAAAAAAACTTTTCGAGTCCGACAATTTTTATCGCACCTCTTTCTACGTCGTCTCGGACCGTGAGTTCCGTCTTAAGAAGAAACGCGTTGCCTTCTACATTAAAAATTAGCGTGTGACTATTTCGCGCCGGATACGACGCATATTTCATATCTTATCGGAAACGCTTCCCCACCGAGACGCCGCGAGAAAATGGCCGACCTTGGGATTTTAATCTTATGGAATTTCAATCTGCGAATCTTTCTTTCTTAAACAAATGAATTTAGGAATGAATCCAGAGATGTAACTGACTTATGTTAAAAGATTTCGAGAGATTTCGAGCTTTTCTTAATATAACTGAAGCGATTTCTGAAAAAACTTATATTGTTCAATTTGAATAATCGTTGGAATGTTTCAGATGTGCTATTACTTATCATATAAAGAGAGTCTCGAATGAACTGTTCAGAAATAATTTTGAAAGTTTCTTTTTTTCTTCAGAATAAATAAAAATAAATAAAAATATCTTCTTTAGAAATTGTCTCAGAAATCTGAAAGATTTATATGCTTGCGCGTCACGAAGCTCTTGTAAGTCTTTGAAGAGACTTTTATATCGGACGTATGTATCATATCTCGTGTTTGCATTTATATTTACATATCAGTGTTGTACTTTCTATTTTTCACTCTTACTTTTTACAATTTATTCATTTTTTTCAGCTTTTTTATTTCGCAAAATAAATTTACTGAGAAATAGTGAAATGAAAAGAAAAGATGAAACTTGTGAAAAGGAACACAATGATACGTAAATAAACAAAACAGAACACATAATAATTACGAACAAAAAGACGTAAAAATGGAGTATATATATGTAGAAGGTGGCAGATAAGGGGCATAGTTTTTTTTAACGATGACGGGACTTTATTGCCCTAGGCCAACGTCTTTAAAAGATGTCTGAAACAGGTATTTAAATACGCCAACAAAAAATTGATCTGTCGCTCTTTTAACATGCTCCAGACTTTTTGCTTCTGTTTTAAGTTGTGAATCTTATCATATATGCGCCAGTTTGTCACCTGTCTGACATTTTCTTTCACGAGATTTTGATTTTCTCATGAAAGAAAATGAAGTAATATGATTATATATCACTATTTACGCGATATTTTTAAGATCAATAATATATCTGAATATATCAGAATATTTAATGTAAAAAACAAATCATTTTTTTAAATTGTACATAGTTTTTTTTATATCTTTACATATATCTGAATATATCGTAATATATCTGAATATGTCAGAATATTTAATGTAAAAAACAAATCATTTTTTTAAATTGTACATAGTTTTTTTTATAATTTATATCTTTCCGTACAACATTTTGAATTTGATTTTTCTCTTCTCGATTGTGGTAATTTTTCGCTTTTAAGATTAGACTTACGCTAGAAGAGTAAATAGATCAATTAAATAGACAAATTGAGCAATTTAAACAGGAGATCATTGTACCTAACTAAAGTCCGCAGGCGTTTTATATTCACATAAGCGTGTTACGTGCAAGAGCGCTTTCTCGAACAAAAACGGGATCAACGCTCTAATACGAGTTTGTTTCGATGATGTCAGTTTTCTACTAGCTCATTTTATTCGAGCAATAAAGAAAAATCGAGAACTATGTGTCTCTCTAAATTTGAGGAACATCTCATATATATTGATCCGTACTTTTCGAACTTTCGTTACAAGACTATAACTGAGTCTCTAAAAATTTCTAGAAGAAAAATATCGGAACACAAAATGACATCAAAATAAGTGATTAAAAAAATAATATACACAATATTATGTAATAATAATGTAAATATATTATGGATTAATACTCGGTGTGGTAACCCCGGTTACACCTATAAATCAAATGCTTCGCGTCTTTTTTAAACTACTTCAGGCATTCCATGCCATCAGTTTGTTCTGACTTGCAAGTATATTCTTATTGTACATCACTCTCGAAAGCCAAAAGATATCTCGAACTGGATCATTATCAACTATTACTTTATTAACATACAAAGATGTTTTTCGGGTTTGAACCGCGTTAGTATCATTTTTATACCGACGTTTCGTGAACATTACAGCTCACTTCATCAGGGTTTAAAGAAAAACATCTTTGTATGTTAATATAACACATCGCGAAAGCATCAAATATTACTTCATTATTAATCGATGAAGACTCACTATATAGAGTGACGCCTGTCAAACTATTATATAATAACATATTTGTAAAAGAATCGTAAAATTTGTATCGCATATAAAATATAATTAATATTTTTAATAGATAGTAACAGTTTTTTAAATACAAATATAAAAATGAGAGTGACCTCGAGTTCAATTGGAAAATCTAAGAATGATAAGAAATGGCATTTTGTGTTTATAAATGTAGTACTTTAGTTAACTTTGACAGTTTTATGATATACACACAAGTGTCTTTTAGATCATTCGAAATATCTTACATATGGATGCGATGATGTACGTTCAACTGCACCATTATTTTTCAGTTTCGTCCTTTTTACACACGCGGTAATACTAAGCGCGACGAAAAAACCGCTTATTAGATGCAGCTGCAAACGTGTGAGACTCACTCGATTTTTCGCTTCTGGCCGGTTGCCAGCCAAGCGAAACGTACACGCGTGCGTTTCTTGCAAGAAAATGTCGCAAAGTTTAAAGCAGTAATGTTAAAAATGCGTCGCGATTTTACCGCGGTAGTTCAGACAACCGCGACACAATACTATCTGACAGTTTCATTTCGCGACCAATTTTGGGATAATTGCGCAACTTTTCTCCTCCAAATCTCAATTAAAACGATTGTTAAGATTTTCCGTAAACAAATTCTAACGGCATATTCTATTTTCTTAAATTTACACTAGCGAATAATTGAATTACATTGACACATTTTATTTTCTTTTGTATAATGTTGTAGATTTTAAATGTGTACAATTTCTACAAAACAAAAAATAGACAGATATTATATTGTTACAAAATTTAATCACTTTTAATAATAATTTTATCGAGAGAGAGAGAGAGAGAGTGAGTAGACATACACACACACACACCTATAAAATTTTCTGTGTTAATTTCTGCTCCAATTTTACCAACCTGCTTGCATACGCACGTGAGGACCGAATTTGACCGCTATTTGTTGAAGAAAAACGCTGACAGCTCCGTGCGTACCATGCGATAGAATTTGCACCAGCAAACCCGCCAAAAGAACTATCCAGCCCCAACCACCTTCCGGGTAGTAATGTTGTTTCAACGTGAGTAGTTGCCTGAGATCCGCGACCAATTGACGAGACGCCGTCACCGTCGCCGCGTGCGTTTGTTCCGGTGCTACGTTATCGCTGCACGCAACTCCGCTATCGTGGACCGACAATCGCGGCAGCGATCGGCTACGATAAAGCACGGCCGCGGCAATCGGTGTCGCATGCCTCGCCGAATTCGTTCCCCGGTTCGCGACGATCTCGACCGCGTCACGGTTCGTCGTTTCGCGGTAGACGACCGTGTCCCGATTCAAATAACGTGAATACTTCCACAAAGGAGAGTATCGACCGTAAGAAAAATGTGATTCTCCGCAGTCTTTGCATTTTCTCGCAATGCCGTGCTCATTCTCATTATTGGCGCAGGCGACATCCGTTTCTTGATTCCTCGAATCTTCTTGACGATTCTCGTTTCTTGCGAATTGTCGCGTTTTTCCGAACGATCGCACGTGGCTGTCTTCGGTAAAAGTGTGAACGACCTTGCGTGTTGCTTTGTCGCGAAAAGTTTTGCAATGCGCGTTCGGCGCGACGACGACGGATGCAACGACGTCGTCCCCGTGAGAATACGCGCAACTTTGCGACGAACTGATTTCCATCGGTTCTGCCGCGTCTTCGTCGTACTCATCTTTACGACTGTCGCTATTCCCGGCGCGCTTACCCAAGCTGATCGTTTTATCGGTATCATGAGAAAGATATGCTGATTTGGATGGATTACTTATGGAATTGTTCGTCGATGCCGATGCAATTTTTATTTCATGAACAACGTGTGTTTCTCGCTCATCATAACACTCGTTATCGATGACAGTTTCGTTTCTATAATTGTGTTCATTAAATACCTCTTGAGTTTCTTCGATTTTATTTGACTGGGTCATGTATATATCTTCAAATTTATCTTTTGAATCGCTGATGTCCTCGTTGTTTTCTTTATGCACAATTATTTTATGATCATTTATAGATTTGAAAATGTTGCACTTGTCAATTCTTGTATTTTTATTAATGTTTGATCTGACAACAATATTGTTTTCTTTTTTGAAAAGTGATTTTTTTTGCCTTGACCAATCTACGTCATTTTTTGTATAATAGTTCTCAGTGATATTGTTATCGTTATCCGATTTATCATATCTTGATGGATATTCGCGGTCACGAATTTTCGGTCGGCCGGGAGACTTTTCGATGCGGTGATTATGGTCGGACCAAGATTTGACAACTTTGCGAGACACCGCAGCTGTTGCAAACGTCGCTTGGTACTCGCCAATTTCAGAATCCACATGAGAAGCTGCCATTATCCGGATTTCCCTTCCTCTGACTTCAGCAAGGTATCACAGGCTTCTCATCATCGTCGCCATTGTCATCATCGTCGTCGCTCTTCTTCATCCGCCGCCTTTTTCTCTTCTTTCTGATCAGACTCTCGAAACTTATCAAATATCTGTCTCAGGATTTCACTTTTCATTACACGTATCTCTTTTGGAAAATGATTTTATGATTTAGAATCTTGTAATTTTCAATTGTTCAAAGGATCAATTACGGTAAACGTGTAATTATCCATCAAAAACTTTAAAAGAAAAAATTCATTGGTTTATCAACATAAATTGAAATTATTAATTTCATCAAATTCTCTTTGTGTTCTCGGAGCTGAAAGTCCTCACAAGTGTATCTATAATCCTCACGTTTCTGGAATCATTATTATTTAATTAAAATTTTTGTAAGACTGGAAAACATTTTTTGATGATAAAATAAACTTTCAAAAATTGTCATAACAAACCGCCAATAATGTCAGTCGCGAAACTTTCTCAAAATCATTTCCTCGACGATTATAATCTTTCGAACAAGAGGAAAATCGGAATAGTCTCATAACGATCGCGACTAACTGAAACCGAGCGCGACTCCTAGGATACTGAGCAATGGGATGTATATTATATGTATACATCGCAGGACGACGACGACGCGTCGACCGGACGCGACACACTCAACGCACGGACTGAGCGCTTGTCGACGCGCGAGTTGTCTCTCTGCGGCGTCTCTCCGCTTTCAGGAATGGAGCCGATCGCGTCGTCAGACGCGGTCGTCGTACTTTCCTATGTATTCCATTCCTCAGATCTCTATACTATGCTACTCTACTTTCTCCCCACCCACATTTGTATGATGTGCGTCGTTCCTCAGGTCGTATAGATACGTCCTGTGCCAATAATGGTTGTTTCTTACGGAACGTGCTAGTGGTTTTTTCTTTTGTGATTTTCTGCAATGTGAATACCGATATTTTTATTGTCATTCGTACGTCCACTTTGCGTTGATTCGTTGACTAAGTACTCGCGTTTCTTTTTCGACGTCGAGTCGTAACAATCACGCACAGTGATCGCGCAGACCTAACTAGACGATATATTATTCTGAACAGATAGAATACATATACGATTTCAGATATAAACGTGGAGTTTGTGAAACTTTGATTCCCGGTTGGAAACCCATAAGATTCCCATAAGATAATTAGAGACATTTGTTTACCTGTCATTAAACATATAGATATAGATTGATCGAGAATATCACGTTTCCATTAAGGAAAAGTTGGAAAAGTTCAGAAACTAATATATATCTTTCATAAGTGTCGAGAGTTGCTACAACTACTATCGTGCAAGAAACTCACATGTCGCGACGCGTGCTTAGAAAACAAGGAACATAAGATAGTAAACAAGAATAAACAGAATGACTTATCAAAAAAAGAGAAAAAAAAACTTTATATCGGCTTATTTGCAGAAAATAATTATTACAATCAAGCGAAATTCGTGATCTTCTTAAAATGGTTTTTATCTCTTCATATTTAACTTAATAGATGATAAATAGATAATAATCGTGAAAAATTAATATATTTTAAACACAACTTATTTTATTAAAAGAAATAAAAATTTTTTAGAGAAATTATCAGAAAATTATTGAATTTAATAACACAAATTTTAAATAAAATTGAAATTTACAGACTGAGCAAATCATATCTCGCGTAATAAAAAGAGGAATATTATTTAGATAATTACTTTTTTTTTTAATTAATAATAATGATGACGGCTCAAAGGAAACAAAATATAATAAAAACGCAAAAACCAAAGAGTCTAAAGTCCTGAGTGAAGGTGGACGTCAAATACAACAAAAGCCAGTGTAATTAAGTGAACGTTTCGATCTCTTTGATGTAAATCATCTTCACCATTGTTACAAAAAATAGAAATATACAGAAATTTCATGAATAGAATAAAAATGTACTTTTTTTTATATAATAGAGTTAAATGTCCCGTTCACACGGAATATATGTGTAAATTCATTCGGAGAATCTCGACTCACCAGCTGTGTCTAACGGATGGTGATAGAACTTGACTTTAGCGGGCAATGCAACGGCGGCCGGAACCGAGAATTGGAGACCCGGTCCCAAAAGATGCACTAGAGTACCGACGATGGTGACCACCCATCCCCATCCTCCCTCGGGATAGTAGTGACGGCACAACAACCGTCTCGCTTGCACCTGGGGACTGCCGTCGGATTGAACAATTGCGATATTGTTCTTATCCCCGGCATCGCTGGTTTCGGTCGGACGGGTTTTCTTCCTCAGGAACGAGTCGTCGACAAAAGCGGCGCAGCTTTCTCTGCCTGCTGTTGTGTCCAGCAGCGGCCAGGATCGCGCCCGGGATATCGACATCACAAGAGAGAGGAGGGCTCTGTTCGCGGCTACGTGCCGGTGTCGTTGCCGCTCGTGCTGCTCGTGTACGCGTCGATGATTCCTGTCGCACACATCGGTGCTGCGTACGACCGCGATCGTGCGCGTGCTGTCAGAAACATGCTGCTGCCGATCGTCGCGACGGCAGCGTGAGCGCTTCTCGTGCGTTTCTGTCTTGCGACAGCTGCTGCACGCCAACGTTTGCCGGCCCGATAACGTGCGGAGTGCACAACGTGGTTACGCGTTCGATATCGAAGTTTCTCGCACCCAGGTTTAATATTGTTGAGAAATACACGAAAACTCGAAAAGTTATATGTTACTGCGAAGAGATAAACACAATTAGGGTTTTTTTGTTTTATATATACAATGCAAATCTTATAAAATATATCTTTTTAATGACAGAAATCTCTAGATTAAATATATCTGTATCGCGCTTTGCGGACAAAAGCACTGTCGATTTCGGAAGTTTGTAAGTTAAGATTAATCGCGCGGATTAATTTGTTCGCGATACGTCCGGAAGTATCACGTAAAATATAACTGAGATACTTTCTCTTTAGATTGCGTTAAATTAATTTGGCGTGTTTGTGCCGAGTCAGCTGTTATAAATTATTACGTGTTGCTCCACGCGAGTCTTTGTATCGAAAAATCGATCCGATCGACGGTTTCGTTAATGTGTGCGCGTAGACGAGACCGGACTTTCTATATAAACGCCTGGATTTTAATAAATTTTCACCGCGAGCTCTTCTCATGGTGTGCGCAGTGCCGCGATTTATTACATTTATAAACGCATCGCTCGGCAGTATCCGCGCGTACATTTTGCCATCGTTCTCTAAAAGCTTCCGTCACGTTCTTTACCGAACAAAGAACAAATTATCGAGCTAAACTTTTCACCAAAAACAACGTCATCCAATACACTTCGTTTGCTCGCAAAACTTGTTTTTTTTTTATTTTTTTTATTTTTATTTTTTATTTTGATGTCGTAATAGTTTAATGAACATGATAAATATGGCAAATGTGATGCAACTATTTGTTTGAATTTAGTATATATAAAATTGCAACTACGCTATTCTTATGTAACAAGTTAATGATTTTGAAAAACTATAAAGACGATTTTAATTTAAATTCTTAATAAAATAATAAAAAAACAAATGCGAGATTTTTAAAATGTTTTTAATTTGTGTTTAAAATTCATAAGTTGTTCCATTAACAGATATATTTAAACTTATTCGGAGTCTAAATTAAAGATACATGTGAATTTTAATTTTTAGAATCAGTGTAGTTATTATTTTTTTACAGTATTTTTAGCAGAGTATTAAATATGACATTAATTATATGAAAATGATCTTCAGTTGTAAAATGTATTTGCTATTATGGAATAATAGCCACTAACGAACTAATATTGCATGTATCGAATCACGCGTTTAATTGACCGTGCTCAATTCCACGGACGAATGTGCTATAAAATAATTACCGAAGTCGGGTTTGTCTTGCTCGCGACCAGTTTACGAACTCTCGTACAATCGCGTAAATTCACAATGAGAGTGAGAGTACCTCGCGCGTGTGTATTCTGTGTTAAATTTAACAGGATTACAGATAAAGAAGAGAAAGAAATGTGCGTGAAAAGAGTCACAAAATTAGAACGCACATTTGAAATCGACTTAGAGGACACAATATTCTCAGGGTCGATATATCGGACGCGTATTCTTCCGATCGGGATGAAATTGACGAACTAAGCGATTGTGCGATCACTGGCCGTTGAAGTAAGGCCGGCGAAACTCGTCGAGCGTAGAGTTTCGCGCGGTATCGCCGACTGATGCCGTGCTCCGACAAGAGACAGGCTCTTTCCCTCTATTCCCTCTGCTCCCTTCTGCGCTTCTCGCCGTCTTTGGTTCTCGAGAAACCACTATCACCACAACCACCTCCAATTTGACGAGAAAACCATCGCTGATGCCGTTGCATTGCAAGTTCCACACTTATCTCACACCTGTACTCATAAACACTCTTTGGAAAGATCGTTATGAGCGCGATATTGCCATGCTGATAACATTAGTTGAATTCTGAGGTCTGCGATTTTTTTCTTTCAAGAATCGATTTATTTTACATAAACATTTACTTTACAGAATACATGCTCGATAAATCGTTTCTATATTGTATCGTACAATTGCTAGGCGCAAAAGTAACCGCTTCTCCTCAAGTTATTTCAAAAAATTATGTGACATGAAGATCACACGCATGATAAATGTACGATTTGAAAGAATTTTTCTGTGAAATTCTTATCGTTCCGCAAGAGACATGAAAATGAAAGACATGTGTTCGTAATAGCAATGCGCGACTTTCATTGCCGAGATGCCGATGCTTTGAGTAGAATCATATCGATGCGATATGATTAAAATAATTTAACAAAGAAATCGATATAAAGTAATTAGTAAGTCTGAATCAAGGAGTTATTATATCGAGCGTTCCTTTTCTACAAATAGTTCTCTTACTATATGCGCCTGTTTTATTGATGTTTGAATTAACATGTTAGTTTTGGTTTCGTAATTTTGATGCCAATTGGTACTGCGTCGAGTGGAACGATAATGTCGCATTCACGAAAAAAAGCGCGTGAAAACGCAACAAAAAGAAATGCGTCCGTCACGCGTCATCGACGTTGTACGTCCGCAAGTTTAGGACGACATATTTCGAGTGGAGTTTTGTCCGTTACTCTATTACAATTCTGGTCTTAGATTTCGAGCTTTATGGACGCATGGAATGACTTTCGTGAGGCGAAAGTACAAGCGGAAAAAGAGGTATGAGCGCAAACTCTCCAAAGGTTTATTCGTGTATCATGCGTTCTTCTTTTGGCGTGCATGACGCTTCCTTTTTCGCTGGTGGCGCGTGTATCATACGTGCTCGCGTTGCGAACCCGTGTATATAAATTACACAGTTTAATTACACCTTCGCTCGTACCGGGCCGGACTTGTTTTCATCGTCGTGAAACAGACGTTCGCTCGGTATAAACGTATATCAACGTCGAAGAGTGTTACTCGTAAAGTATTCCGCTTAGTTCTTAAAGTGTTACCGACGTTACATTCTGACTCATCCCGCGATCAAACGCACGTGCGAGTTTCGTTGGCGACTGCTGATTACCCGATTAGTGAAATTTATTGTTGACCGTTCTCGGATATATTCACGACGACGCAAAGATGAAACGACGACAGATCGACTTGCGTGTCACTTGTGTAAGAAGACTTGTTACTCGTTTTACGTGATTATTTTGTAGAAATTACAAATTTGTAGAAACGATACTTTTGCATAGCGTACGCGTTAATTTGTAGTATAAATGCTTTATGTTTTGAAATTAGAGAATTTTTTTTTGTGTAAGAGAATATGTTCGTTTAGTCTCCGAATTTCTGTATCATGAGCAATTCTAGACATATTGCTTGAGAATATGCTAATATTGCTGTAGCATCAACGTACGAGCGAATCTTATCGTGCGGTTTCACGAGCGATATATTCAAGCAATTTAGACGGTCTTTTATGGACGCAATTCACAAATTGACGCAAAAGTGAATCGCATAAGAATTTCCCAAGACTATAGGTTCGTTTTCTTTATTCTCATTTTACTATAAAAAATTGTTATCAAAGAATGAAGGAGTTGTGAACGAAGAAAAGCTTTAAGTGAATCTGTATCATTCTTGGATAGTTATACAGGAAATAACTGTATCAGTTCCCAAAGAAGTTTGCAAAAAAATCTGTATTGCAGAAACAGAGATATAATATCCGCGCGCGACCATAGAAAGAAATGATATTGTTCCGGGAGGAAGATGAACAAAGAGAGAGAGAGAGAAACGTTTATTACTCGACGTGGACACACTACGATCGCAATAGCAGAGAAAAAAAAAGAAGAAGAAGAAGAAAACAGAAGAAAAAGTGCACACGTCCGATAAACCCGTTGCAAGCGCGGGAGACCGACCGAAAGAAATAAAGAGAAGTACCACTTTCACCGAATGAAAGTAAAACTCGATTCGGCAGGCGCGGTCGAGTGAACATTCTGTGACGACGTACATGTTTTCGGATATCATTAACCAAATTCGCTGAGATCCATTTTATTTCATCATACGACGCAACGGCGACGCAGTGCATATCAGCAAAACTCTATGTATATTTCACGGAAACGCTAGTTTCGATAAGATTTTATGAGAAAGAAAAATCGCATTTCTGGCGAATAAAACAAATGAGGTAGCAATTCAAAGCTCAAATTGTAAATTTTGGCTGTTGCAAGTTACAGTTGAAGTATAAGCTGGTGTATTTGTCAAAAGTTTACTTCGAAAGTTTTCTTTAGCATTTACTTGAGTGGCATATTAAATATTTTAGATATGTTCTTATAATAACTGTGATAAAACATGTTACTCCATGTAAATTATTTATAAATATACTCAGTTTAAGCACTCTCGATAAACTTATTAATGAGTATATGTGTGTGTGTGTGTTTTGTATAACATACATATGTATGTTATATATATGTATGTGTGTATATAATATGTGTGTGTGTATTATATATATTGAGTTCTCGGTAAGTTAGTAGCTGGTGGTAAAACAGTTATATTGTCAAACAAGTTGTGCGTGTTATCTACTTTTGAAAACAGTCGGTATAATATCAAGCAAATTTTCTGTTCTTTTTTCAGTACTGCGTAATTATCCAAAAGAATAAACATCTTTTATAGTTATATCTTTATTATAAAAATCAAATTTAAATATATTAATAATTATATATTAATTAAAAACTAAAATTATATATTGATTACAAACAGCTGTGTATATTTGTGCAAAAGCAAACTAAAAGTTTCGTTGCCAAGAAGCGAGGATTAATATTCTCTACGATTTATTTAACGACGCTAGATCTGTTGCGGTCGATTGAGCATTTATCAAGCGCGATATAATAACTTTTCCAAGAAATATCATAGAAGTGTTTATGTGCGAGCAAACTTGCTAATACTTGCAGTAGGTTTTTCGTAATTAGAGAAATAAATTGATATTCTATATGCAAAGTGGCTTGATGCTTTATTATAATCGCTGTATACATACCATATACATTTGTGAGAAAGCAATCTGTTTTAGCAAAATAAAAATTTTAAATAGACATTTGTTAAGAATAATAAGAATTTATTCAATAAAAATGCATAAAAATAATTTATGAAGATGAATAAAGTCAAATTTAAATATGATCTACCTAACGATGAGAAGAAGTGTGTTTAAATAGTCGAAGAACTTATTGAAAGAAAAATGTTTGGAACAAAAAATTTATTCAATGAAATATTCATGAAGAGGTACAGTGACCTAGTTGTAACTGGACATAGTCCAGTTACAACTAAGTAATTCAGGTCAGGTGTCAACTGCCCAAACACAAATTGTTTTATACAACACTTTAAACCAGTTTTTTGTACGTACGCAAATAATTTTCTTTTTATTAAATTTTTTTTCCTCTTCTTTTTAAAACTGCTGTTTGATGAATGTTTGTTTGAATAAAATACTTTCATATAATTTTATTTGATTAAAATTCATTTGATTAAACGCAAATTGTCGCTTTTATTTGTCATCACATTATCCTAATTTCCATTTCACTCTTTTCCTTTGACTAATTGAATTTGATGCATTTACAACTCGAACTCACTTGTCATATTTCAATTAGGTTTTTGCGATTAACGAAATTCGTTATTGTGTATAGAACAAAAAGAAATTTGTACATCACTGGCATAATTTACACGATTATTGCTTGGAAACAGCTGCAGAAACATTGAATTGGCACGCGTTTTGATCTCAGAGGTCATTTTTCTATCAAAATCGCTGAAAGTTTCGCGGAAATTTGCTAAAATGTGAATCTCATATTCGTCTTTCGTTTTTTGCATAGTCATCGACGTGCGTGTCGATTTATATATATTAACAAGCAACATATCTGAAATACACACACACACATGTGTGTGTATATATATATATATATGTCGTGTCTTGATTGTTTACTCAATTGTTTTTTTTTTGTAATAAAGAAGTCACAATTCTCCCGATGCGTCGCAAACTCACGTTGTTTTGATTGAATTTACTAATTACGCGGAAACGGATAGAGCTCGAAATCGTTCTTATCTCATCATATTATTCATTATTTATGAATGTCGCAAAATTCATAGAACGTATCGTGGATCAATTAATTAGTTATGAATTTTTTTGCAATTGGTAGAGAAAAAGAGCGTGTAAAAATATGTAGTATTAACTAATACATAATTTACACGCATTATTCAGAGTTTGTTTAAAACTAACAATAAATATAGCGATTTTATCTTTTTAATGGACTATTTACATTTAATGTCATAAAGAAGAAGGATAAGTACATTAAAGATAAATGCGTAGCGATCAGAAAACGCGAAACAATGTCGTAAAGCTCAATGTTTGAACAATTGTGTTTTATTATAATCGTACCTGAGTTCTCAGCTGTTTGCTGAAATTGCGTCATAACTGGACTCATTAGTAAGCCGGATGCTAGTTGCAGTCCGTGAGAGATCAAATGCACGAAAATCGTTATTATGACAATAACATATCCCCAGCCGCCTTCTGGATAGTAATGCTTTTTGAGCGTGAGTTTTTTTCGCGCGTTTATCGCGGTCAAGGATTCCTCCTTCGCGTCTTCGGACAGATTGACCAGAGTTTCGAATTCGCCGACGCTACCGAGGCCTCCCTCGAGGATCAATTGCTCGGAGAATCGTCGTCTCATCATCTTAGGCGTGATGGGAATGCTGCTTTTACGAACGGAAGAAACGACATTAGATTCTAATTTGTTAGCCGGAATTCGGGATTCGTTCGGCGTTTTAATGTCGACGGATATGGAATTCTTACGGGGAAACATAGCGACCGATTGTGCCGCGCGAGCCGTCATCGTTATCTTCGGAAACGCTCGCGAACGTATTCTGCCGGCAATGATTGGTTCCGCGGCACTCGCGGTGATGTTTTCGCAGTTTCCGATCGCATCTTCGACGAGCGGTTGTTCGGAGAGTCTGCGATTATCTACGCGACTGATTTTGCGGCCGCATAGCAAGTGCGTTTGATCTGATGAGTACCGGTGATGCGTGATCGGTCCGAAGACAGAAGCAATTGAGTGCCGACGCTGAATCGTCGTTGTGTTGTCTCCATTCTCAGCGCAGCAATGATATAAGAGACTGCCAGCCGAGTTCCTGCCGGAAGACGGCGGTAGGAAGCTCTGGCAGGTCGACACGGAGTTTCCGGAGTCTTTCCGCCTCGCGCCCAGAGGAAGCAACGACTCTTGAGCGGAACAAGAGGACGTGGACGAGACTTTCCGGCGTTGACATTGAGCGCAGACGGAGAATTGCGGCATAAAGCAGCGACACCGCATCATTCGCGATAGGATCTCTGGATGCGCCAAAAGTAATTCCGGGATTTCGATCTCGCTCCACGATTTTGCGATGTTACCGGAAGACTCTCTCGTCTCCGGTCGTTTCGAAACAAAACTTTCGCTTGACCAGCCGGTCTCAGATTCTTGACTGGATATTTTTTGCGCGTTGCATTCGCGTTCCCGGCAGCAGCGTATTTGCGTTACACCGTCATGATGAGGACAGAATTCTTCTTTCTCTACTTCGTCTTCTTCATCTTCTTCGTCTTCTTCATCTTCATCGTCGTCGTCGTCGTCGTCGTCGTCGTCGTCGTCGTCGTCGTCGTCGTCGTCATCGTCATCGTCATCGTCATCGTCATCGTCATCGTCATCGTCAAGCACATTCTCGTCGCTCATAGCAGCGTTATAAGAGCGGCGGCGCTTGCGATAAACGATTTCCTCACACAACGAGCTTGCCGAGTCAGCTCGTTCGTTCATTTCGCGGTTCGGTTTCTCAAACTCGAACAATCAAAACAGAATATGATAAATTTTTGTGTTAAAAGAAAAATTAAAATGTCACGTTGTCAGCCGTGTTGCATCATTTATCTATTTAAATCAATCACCGCAATATTTATTATGCGCTTAATGCACTTTATAGTTGGTATATTTTCAAAAAAGACACTCAGTTAATATACATTACAATATAATACGTAACAATTTTACTCGCACTTCTAGAAAAGTTTTTTTTTTTTTATTTAAACATTCGACACTTTTTAATTTAAATCTTGTTAGTTGATCGCAATTTCACTTTTGCAATTAGATCTGTACAAAGTACATAAACGAAAATTGAACCGGGTATTAAGTTACACCATCAACGAATATTCAACGAGAACTGTCGCGCATCGTGTAAAATCCGATGGTTCGCGAGTGCATCGCAATGCTGCGCACGTGTAAAGCCGAATGTGAGCACGCTACGCGGCCCGATTGTCAATTCATTGTCCTGATTTTTCTCGCGCGTACGTTTTACGAAATTACATGCTCTTTTGTCTTTTTACGTGTTTTTTGCCTAAATTAATATCAAAAGTACTCTCTATAAAAAAGATAAAAGATTTCCCTATGTCTACGAAGAAACTGATGTTAGTTTGAATTAGTTTGCAATTTGAATTAAATTACATGGTTCTGTAGTAAAAATAGATTTATTTTAACCATTTCTTGTATTTATTTTATAAAAAATCATAGATCATACATAAATGATAAAAAGTTCTAAGATCAAATATTGATCGGATAGAAAGTTGAGTTTGAGAGATCACACGTTGTTATCGAAGGCCAAAGGCGAATGATTGGTAGAATCTGAAGGTCGCACATTGGTCGGAGAAGTTTTCATCTCTCGGGTTTGCTGTGTGACCGTAGCTCTTGATATCGTAGCACATAATTTATGATATATGACCAGAGATTTGAGAAGGATTGAATATATATGTACAGTTACATAAAGCATGATCAAAATACTTTCCGTAAAAAGACGTATCCAGGTCAGTAATAAGATATTACTGTCATCGAGATTTATCTTCTGCATTGACAAATGGGGTGTGCGCTATTATTTTTCAACAAAATATTATCTATGACTGATAATATTTATGCAGTATATACACAATATTTTTACTCTCTCTCTCTCTCTCTCTCTCTCTTATTTCTCCGTACACAAAGAAAAAGTTATTTTATTATTATCACTTAGACTCATACAATCATTACAGTTATTTTATAATATCTTAGAAAAAGCAATTGGATCATTTTCTTACCTGTACTATGCAACGGTGGATGTCGAAATTTCTGCTTGGCGGAACTGTGCCAGCATCCAGGCGCGGCGAGCTGCAAACCTACTCCGATAAAGTGCACCAGCACCGAACACGTGACAATGACATATCCCCATCCTCCCTCAGGATAATAATGTCTCCTGAGAGTAGCTTCTTTTCTGAAGTCCGTCGTTGGTCGTGCCGGCGACAAGCTGTCATTCTTCCTTCGCGGTTGCGGCTTTTTTCCATTTCCGTCGGCAGATTTCACTTTGTCGATTAGACGCTCTCCGTGCCAGATGTCCTTGATTTGACGCTTGTCGGCGCGAAGTTCGTAGCGTGTTTCCTTTTTTTCACGTCTGATCGAATTACCGCGCTGAATGTCACGCGCGTCGTTATTTTTCTTACACTGCAAAGGGGAACGAAAGGGATCGATCTTCGTGCGAAGGACACCTTCGGACGTGCACTTCGAACAGGCGTGATGATCTTTTCTCGCGAGTGAAACAGATGTCACATAGTCGTCGTAGTTCACAATCTCGATGTGCGGCGCCGAGGATGCGACTGTGCGATTCGTGGTAAATCCGGGCAAACCAGTAGTCCGACGCTTTTTTACCGCTCTATTCGTTTCTCGCTTTTGGGAATCGCTTATTTGCACGGCGTCGGATGCAAGAACTTTCTCATTTGCAATGTTTACTATGACATCAAAAGCGTTATTTTCCGAGGGAAATTTGTTTGTTACGGTTGCATATTCTTGTATATTTTTCGGAGGCGACTTCACAAAATCCGTGTCGGTTTTTGAGACGAGGGAATCCGATTTACATCTTGATTCATCCTTGAATATGTTTTTTTCCATTTCGATGACCGCGTTTTGATTAATCGCGGTTGTTTCCGTCGAAGAAAGACTACGCGGTAAACAGCGTCGTATGGATTTTTTTACACTTTTCGTCTCGTTATCAATCGAATCTTCAGTCAAGTTTGCAAATTTCTTATTTATAAGTGGCCTTCCGTCGATTAATCTTCGTTTTATCGTTACGGTTCCCCCAGAGACGCATCGATCTAGTAAAACGACTTCTTCCAGGAAATTGGACCGCGCTGGTGCAGTTTGTTCCAATCGATATATTGTTTCGCGACTCGTTGGTATGATGGTGAAGGCACGAGACAAGGAGTCAATGCGCATCTTCACTGTCTGCGCCGCTCGATCGGGCCAAGAACTGCTGTGTCTCATCCTATCTCGTTTATATATCGTCATTCTTTTTTAAAACTTTTCCCGAAATCTGTTGGTTCGGATCTGCGTAGTATCTATGTAAAATGCTTTTCTGGGTCTTTCAGCAAACGAATAACTCTTTTCTTCAAAGGTGATAAAGATTTGGCGATCCATTTTGCCTAGGAAATCCATGTAAAGACAGAAGTAACAGAAATTACATTCGATAGAGAAATTTCGTCGAAAATACTTAAATGTAGGTCGCGAGCGAGCTCCAATTTCGATGCGGTATACGCGTGGAGTACGCGCACATGTAATTAGTTTATAGGTGTCACGATGGCGTTTACGACGTTCACTATAAATCGTCCACTAGAAAATATACGTTCAAAACAAAATAATATAAATCAGTGAGAGTAATTAAATATGGTTTTGAATTTTTTTTCTATCATCGCAAATTTCTTGCAGATCATTTTGTTGGTTTAATTAAGACGGACTTGTGCGTCAAATTAAAAAGGATTTCATGTTCGCGACGAAACATATAACAAAGTCTTATGACCGCTGATTAAAAGTTGTCGCGCGAATAATGTCGATTTGCAAGTGTTTATTGCGCGCGAGATAATGATCTGCAACACATTCGATGATGGAAAGATAACTTCCGAGATGCAAGCGGTCCTGGCGAATGCGCCAGGATGACTGCTACGCACGTGCTGCTTACTTGCGATCAACCCTCTCTCTGTGTTCTCTCTCCTTCTCTTTCCCTCTCTCTCTCTGTCTCTCTCTCGCATGGCAGGCGCATGCTTGCAGATATCTGACGAATCGCGAAAGCTACATTTTCGTGATTTTTTTGCGCTACAATGTGAGCGCTCGCGTCGCGTGCTTATATGTTGGTGGGGCTTTTATTAAGTTTATGACCGCGCGCGCATAATTTAGCGGAACACTTCCTGTGCGCGCGGTCACAGATTTAGGTCTTGATCTTTACTGAATTCTTAATAGTATATTTTACGCCGTCTTACATATATATATAAAATACTCATGTTTTTCTTTAGCTTTTCGTAAAACTCTTTAAATCATTTAAAACCTTGTATAAAAATATATAATGTCTTATGTGTTATTTATTTTATATTTATTATTATTTACAGTTAAATGTATCAAACTCTTCTCGATAAATTTCACAATTTTTTAAGAGATATTTCCGAATAATACTCTAGCGTCTTTCGTGACGTTATTTCAAAACAGTTCGTGTCATGTTGTTTTGACGTTGAACATCCCAATTTGTGTCGCCAATGCTAGCTTGTTTCCACAGAAACGTTTCTCTGCGACATCATTGTACGTATGTATCTTATTAGTTTTTTACCGCGCGAGAACTGATCTATCTTAACGACACGTGTGATCAGCCGCCAGCAATAATCTGAAAAAAGCAATAATAAAAAGCAATAATTATATAGTCAGACAATAAGATACAACTTATTGTCTGACTATATAATGAAAAGACGATAAGTGAATTTTTTTTCTGGGGAAACAGGTAGATGTAATATAGGATGTGAATAGTGTACAGAAGTAAAAATGATATCTCGCGGAGAGAACAATTTGGATTTTTTTGAGGGATAAAAAGAAGAAGAGTCGTAACAATTTGCTTGCTAGATTACTCGCGGCGATGTCATCATCGACGAGAAGAATATCGGCGCGCATAATATACGCTCTCGTTCGAGACGTGAGTCTGTAATAACACGACTTCTCCCCGTTTTCTTGAAGAATAACAACACGAAGAGCTGGCGCCCAGTCGAAAGAGAGAAAGAGAGAGAGAGAGAGAGAGAGAGAGAGAGAGAGAGAGAGAGTGTCGCGCGGCCGAGAAAACAGGTGCGTCCAACCGATGGAGACATTATTATCGATGATATATGCGAATTCCACGCACAGAGATTTGCGGGGAAAAGAGGTGAAGCTCTTCCGTCGTGGTGTCGTTGTCGCAATACGAAGTAAGAGACAGATGCGGATGTACTTTAGTATACCGATAAATTTAGTCGAGCGATGAACGAACGCATGCAACGAACGCGCGTTTCTCTCTTTCTTCTGAAGTTCGCGTGATTTATCGTCACATTAATTTGAGATTGGTCGTAGCCGCGAACGCAAGAGAGCGGAGAATGTAAGTGACACCAGTGCGAATTTTATCACGTGGTGTCAGACGAACATCTACCTTCTTGCGAATACTTTATTAAAGTGGAGCACATGGATCGTCGCCGTCGTTGTCGTTGTCGCGTCGCGCGAAAATATTTCGCGATCGAATTAACCGCGCGGGGACGCTCAATGAAGCTTCTCAGGAAGACGTTACTTACACGAGTGAGTTTACTTTTTCAGCCTGGTGAAAAAGTTTAACTCATACACCGCGAGTATAAATCAGTAAAGAGATACGCGCGCTGACGCTCGTACACAGACTGAAGAATATAATGAGATTTATGATAAATCGGACGTTCCGCGACTGAGATTTTAATTCCCGAAATTGCGGCGATGTTAACTCATTTATATCCGACGCTCCGCTTTCGCAACATGTTTCACCGGTCGTAAAATTCTCATGATGCAATTGGATCTTACAGTGAATATAGAGTGCAACCACTTGGATAATTGGATTGCAAACGTATTTCACAATCAACGCTATTATTGTGTCTTTTTTTGTCATTTAAATTTTAGTTATTATCATTTAAAAAATTTTACTTTTCCGTAAAAAAACTGGTGCAATATTAATAAAAAGAATAACGAGTTTTATAACTAACATTGTAAGTTCTCGTATTTTAAGGCACAAAAAAAAATATGTAAAAATCGTGAGAACGCAGTCAATTAAAAGACAGACAGATCGATGACCGATTGGTGTGACGACTTTAATTTTGCAGTGGACAACAATCAGAAACACAAATGTGCAAACTGCCGAGACTTGCTTCAGCGATATGACATATCATGCTTGATCTGTCTCTTTGTACTACATATTATTATAGAAAAATAGAACAATCTTGATGCATGTGTATTTTTTACTTGCTTGTAACCTGCTATTTTAAAGACCGATGTTAAAGAGTACAAGAGCAGATTGGCCTTAGAGAATATAACGGAAAAGTTTCTTGTGCTTTCGCCTTTTACGATTGTCGTTTTGAGAAGTTTGCGAATTCGGTTATTCCATTCCGAAGTTTCGTAGAGCGACGTTTAAAGAATCGAAGAAGTAACATCCAAAGAAGTGTCCGCGACACATCGTAAATGACGAGCGAATAATTCTAGTAAAACTTACTTACTCCATTCTTGAGCAAAATGGCATTCCGCTTTTATCTTTTGTCTTGTGGGGAATGTGAATACGACACAATTTTCTTGTGAACTATTAAATCTAGTTATGACCCCGATTGCGTGCTCGCGTTACGCGATATTGGCCGTAAAATTTATCTGGGAGAATCGCGTGTTTCAAAAAATCATATCTTTGTTTGTTTCCGCCGCCACGTGATTTATCTTCCATCGCGGAGACGTTTACGCGCAAAAGCCGTTTTTATGATTTTATTCATGAAAAATATGTTCTTGACGGCTGCAGTCGATCCGGCATCGAACAATTCAATCTGATATCTAATTATTCGATAACGACGGTGATAGAGATTTTTTTCGGGGCTGTTTGAGGTGCAAAGTATTTGACCCGGCGTGTAAAACGAGATGTTGAACGCTAATGGATGACCGAACCGCCACTTCAGCGAGATTGAAACTGTCGTTTACACATACCGAGCATGATGAATGCAGCGCTTTATAAAGTCGTTCGCTCTTTGTGCGTACTCGTTAACTTGTGAGAGAAGAACTGTTACCTCTTCTATACTTTTCCCGCGCATAAACACATAAACAGCGCCGTTTGTTTCGTCTTACTTGATAAACGTGTCAGACGTCGAGACCACGCGAAAAACGAAAAGTTTTTGTTTTAGTTGTTAAAGAGACGTTCGAATCTTCAGAAGCGGGTTAAGCGCTTTTCGAGTTCTGAAAAGCCAACGGATTTGCTTTTGTTGTTTTCGACGTTTTTCAATTATTACGCTTGACTATTGCGGGTCTCGAGCGTCAATCTCGAAAGACTGAGAACCATGTCCTTGTTATTTTAAATATTTTCCAATTATTCCCGGGTGTAGTAATTTTAAAAACATCAAGAATGAAAGCTCCGAGCTTGCTTTTGGCATTTTATATGTTTGTTTGTTTGTTTGTTTGTTTTTTTTTTTTTTTGTTCAATTATATATATACCTGACCGCAATTATTTTAAGTGTTGCGCTCTCGAGAAATGTCACTATTATTTCGTGTTGGACCGCTGCTTTCTTGGCGCTATTGTTTTCTAGGTGACCTATTTCATTTCGAAGGAAATGACGTGGACAAGGTGGTTAGATAATGGATGAATGTACATAGAAAATAAATACGAAGACACATACATCGTTTGAAAACATATTATAGTCTTATTTGTTATTTACAACAATTGCTAAAGTTTATGGCAGGGCATTGAGATCGGCCAAGGTGATTCGCATCCTTGTCTTCAGCTCGTCTGCGTAACGCAGAGCGGACTCGTCGATCCTAACGTCCTCCATCAGGAGATCGCAGTCAAGATGTCGGCTGTCGCATGCCCGATGGTGGTGCTTAAGCACATCGTTTGAATCGAGATGATGAGCTCGTCTAGTAGACGGATTCAGCGTAGTCAGGGCATAGTGATTGTGCACCGTTAGCGCGCGCCTCGTGGAGATGAAGCTCTTAACAGAATCGCCCTCGGGCGAAATACTGGCCGTTCTCATGGTGTCTAAGTAATCCGGATACTCGGCTGAGCGATCGATCTTGTTCATTCCGAACCAATCAAATTGGCTTTTGTTTTGCAGCTCGGGGAAAAAATAAACGTTTCGCACGGAATAAGAGGCAAAGTCTTTAAAACTCCTGCCGAGCTTTGCGCGCTCGTCCAGCAGCAGCTCGTACCAGGTTTTCCGACGTGTCGGCACGATTGCCTCGTCAATGTCGATTGGTACTACGAATTCGGATCGTTGAAGATTCTCATAGAAACAGTGATTATACGGGATCAGTTCCATCCGCCTCTTTGTCCAGATATCCTCGCTGAAGAACTGTCTCCGAGCCGTCTTCTCATTTGGCAGGTCGCCCGGCAGATCGAGCCTGAACCATCGCACGACGTTCGATCGTTCGTATAGACGTAGCACTTTTAACACGTTCTCGTGCACGTTGAAAACGTAAAAATAAAACAGATTGGCACCTAGAATGCGATGCAGCTCGACAAAAGCTATCAGCTTACGCGATATGTCCTCGTCGAAATCCAGTCCTTTGATACACAAAGTGAACTGTCGACGTTTCTTTCGACCAGCGATGGAAGACGTTTCCTTGTCGAATTCCGTGCGAGTAGTTAAACTATGACTAGCATTCTTGTAGCAAGGATTCAGACCTACGTAAACTTGGTAAGAATGACGAACGGAGTTGTCCAACGGTAGCTGGCAATTGACGAGGATTCCGGTGTAACTATCCGCAATACCACCCCATACGTCCAACCAGATCGTCGAGACGAGCGCCTCTACACTCAACGATCGTGTCCTTCCTTCATCCTCTTGGTACCTAAAACCAATGAGGGCGTTTAATTCAGCATTTTTAATTAAAAGAAGACGCGTTCCGCGACCAGCAAAAAAACATGTTTTTCATCTGAATATATAGCGAAGAGAAATGTATTTATATTACAGATTGTTATTACAATTATTTACCGCACCGATTTATCATTGTAATTTGCGGAAAAGACATGCGACTGTAACGCGCGCATTTAAGCACATCTTTCAGTGATTCTCGTTTCTGATGTTTAACGTTCGTTGGAGATAAAGTAAGGGACAGCTCTGTGCGACGTGAAAAATGGCTCACCATATAGTGCAGAAGAGCGCGGAGGGTGGCAAGGCTTCTCGTTTAACGCCAATCACTCTGATGCTCGGGTAACCGGCGACTCTGAGGTCCAAATGGGCGCTGTACAGGAAGAGCCGTCCCGGGATTGTCTCGAGCCATTTCGTGCCGAGCGTCTCGTGCGCGTTTAATGCCATTCCGCTCGTTCCATTACCGTCGCAATGCTTGGTGGGCCTGTAATCGAGTGCCAATCTTCGGGCCCACGAATAAGCGACGATGCTTCTTGTGCCCGGTGGTTCGCCCCCTGGAATAAGCGCAAAGATTGACGCTAAGAAGTCGTTTATATCGGAACGAATGCGGGGAAAGTGGTCGATCGCGCAGCTGGTTAGAGGAGTTAATTGAGGGACTTAAGATATCAGAGACAGCGCTAACTCATTTGTTTTTGTTGGGTGAATAACTAGTAGTTCATGTTAGTCTATGCTGATCTATCAACTCACTAAACAATCAATAATAAATCTGTGCAGTGACGGGTTTTGGCAAGACACATTCTTCATAATATATATATATTTAACTGCAAAGCATTTTTTCTAAAGCGAATAATGCACGTTCATGCGGCTTGACTCATTCTACAATTACAAAGTTTTATCCGACTTAACGAGTTTTGGTCGTTGGTGTTTTCTTGTAAGACCAAGAAACTGCGCGCTGCCGCGCTGATACGTGTACTACGTATATAGCTACGATATTCTCTGTCCGTAGCTTATCAGAATTTTTACACTATTAGCGCGCGATGATATTGCTAGCATTCTGCTTACTAGTACTTTATCCTTGTAATTTCTGCGACTATAATTCCGTACATTTCTTTTATGAAATATTTCTACTTATTGTTTAGGTCGATTGGTTATCTTTCGATGTTATCTGCCGCGTAGTTCGTGAGTCGGCACGAAGAGACGTTTACGCTATACAACTAGATGGAAGTAATGCGTCATGCAAAGTCGATCGTGTACTATGAGTATGTTCGTTTGGTTCGCTGCGCTACTATAAAACTGAGAACATTTGCTTCAACATTTCTCGCTTATCAGTACGCGATAGTTCGCATGATGCCGCAACACTGCATTCCTGCAATACTAATAATATTCGAGAGAACAGTTGCAAGAAGAAGAAAAAATTAGTCCAAGAGTTGGATGGAATCTCAATCGGACATGTTCACTAATTAGGTTTCCTAATGTTAGACGCATATTCTTATTTTCTGTAGATTTCGCCGGAAAACTCGTTCTAATTATGAAGATTCGAATCACGAGCCGGAGCGAATTTAAAAAGAAGAGATTTTCATTTTTTTTTCTTTTTTTCTATGCATTATGCATGTAATAGATGTATTTATGGAATATACGCGATAAAGCTCTCGCAGAGAGACGCATGTCTAAGCGTACTGCTCTTCGACAGCGATAATAAATCTATGCTATTGATTACTTCAGGAATTTCTCGTTACGTCTCGTTTATAATTATTTCTACAAAACAGTGAGAAGACGAGAGAACGGGGAAAAGGAATCCGTCGTGCCTACGGCTAAATTTATGACACTATATACATTTTGTGACTCGTTTCGTTCGCAATTACTCGCCTTTGACGTATATGGATCGTTATTGACGAGAGACGTCCGGGACTACTTTCCTGACGATCATTGGCGTCACAAAGAACGTAGGGTAACGAGATCGGTCGATCTCGCTGATACGCATCGGCGGTTGCGCTCTGCCTCGAGCTGGCGGGATAGATGATTCGTTGGCGGTGTGTCGTTACAAGTCAGTATTTGACCCGAGACGAACGGCGGTATTACGGGCTTGCGTGCCACAAGTATCCTTCGTGACTTCGTGCCCTTTACCCGCTCGTTTCTTTTCTTCGTCCGCTCGTCGCGGCCACGCTTCGCGAGGTTTACGAGAAGGTAACCGCGGCATCCCACGATAGGGGCATCCGTACCATGCTAAGAAGTACGCTAATGCGCAGCGGCGTTCTCATGGAAATCTTACTGTCAGAACAGATAGAATATCTCGCCGGCTACTACTGCCAGAAGCAAACAAATACACATCCAATAAATTGCTAGAAACCCGATTAGAAAAAAATTATTTTTCTCAATGAATTTTTTCTTTCTCGTCATTTAAAAATATGAAGATAATCTTGAAAAATTCTCGTAATTTATAAATTTACTTAAATAAATAACGTAAATTATTAATCCAATATTGTTATTTTATACATGTAAGTAAAGGTAAGAATGATCACTGTCATAACACGTTAAATAAAAACTCTACGTATTTGCAATTTACATTTAGCATGAAATATGACCGTTTGATTCCGGGACCATGATAACGTGAAAGGTGGACTCAAGTACGAGACAAACAAATTTCAAAAGCTTGTCGAGCTATACAAGGATACATGGCGTGTAGTCTCGGGTTCGCGCCGTACGATTGGTTGTCATAATTTCCGCGAAATGTTTGTACGGCGGAGACGAAAGTAAAATACGCGAAAGCATACGAGTCGACGGGCGGTCACTCGATGAATCACATCATAAATTACGTCGACTAATGAAGTCGCTACTACCAAAGAACAGCGCAAGATTTACGTCCTTGGCGAGCTTTGTGCCAAAGCTTCGGAGTTTATTTATAACTCCGTATCGTGTTGCTTTTGTGTGCTCGCGACCACGCACCTTCACGCGTTATCTTCGTATCTTTTTAGTTTCTCTTAGGAAGTGCGTACGAAAGAGCACACACTGCGTGTAAGAGCGCCATGAGTGTCTACGATGCGTAGCGCGAGTTGATCAGTATCGGTCTTCAGTGCGAGTCATTTACGTAGTCATATTCTTTGTTAGCATAAGAAAGAGTAACAACTTGTGCAATTATGTAAGATGAATGTGCTTTTCAAAAAGAAGCGCTTCTTTTCTATTCTACCTGCTCGGCTTGTCGGTCGGGTAACATTTCTTAATGCTGGGAAACTATTCGTGCGACTAGGAAATAACGCGCGCATTGACTAACGAATTGTTTGCTGATCTTACGCGAGTCGATTGCGTGTAGATCTGCTTTTGTATATAAAAAAAAGTACAGTCAATTAAGCTGTAAGTTGCTAATTCAATTGCCACTCTTACTTTCTTGAAATCTGCTCTCTTCTATCTGCGAGCCATGAGAACAGTTTTACATTAGTGTGAATGATTTTATTAATAAAATTACTAAAATCAAAAGAGCGCTGAAAGCAGATTTGCGAAATATCATTGAGCGGAATAAAAAAATCCCAATTTAATTCCTAATTTTATTTACTTTCACAATCGATTAGCTCAGCAGTAATAATCTCGCTAGATGCCGATGCACACAGTGTTACCGCCTTCAGATTGCGACGACGCGGAGGACCGTTCACCGATAACGAAAGGGCAAGGGTCGCGACTCTCGCGCGAAGGTACCGGACGAGGAAAATTGCTTACCAGGCGTAGGAGGAAGGTCGATCGATGGATCCGGGAGTCGCGCCGGCGGCGAATCCAGCAAAGTTAGAACACACAGCGCGGTGGCCAAGATCGCGGCAAGTCCCACTCGATACAATCTTTTCGTCCCCGCGACTGGCATGCTTCTTTTCTCTATTGTTATTACTATTATTATTTTTATTAGTACTATTATTCTTACCCGTAGCGCAACTTCTCATTCATTGCGCGTGTCACGAACGCAACAACAGCGTGCGCGTACGTGCAGGTTATTTTGCGTGACTTTTCTGTAAGTTCGGAGTTCGCCAATATAATGCACTCTGGTCACGATTGCATTTCAAATTATCATAGATAAATGCGATGAGCCTTACATGATTCATTCCCGCGAAAGAGTGAACATTTTTCTTGTGCGATTTCCAAATAGTTGACAAATAACTCGCTCCGTCCATAATTTTCCATTTCACAAGTATTTTCTTTTCCTTCCTTCTTCTATGCGCGATCTTCTTCACTCGTCAAGTATGTTTCCGATCTCGTTTACTAACTACGATTCGACTCACGTGGAGATTTAGCTGCGGTTTGCTAACGAACTAGTTGTAATTATTCGAGTTGTTGGCGTTACTTGGCGGGCACAAACTTGATTCGAATCAGGTTCCTCTATCTCGTTCCTCTCAGTGATCTCTTTCGGATCAATCGCGGATTGTCGAGACACGCGTTTCTCTCTGACGCGTCGAAGAAAGAGATCGGCGCTGTTTGCGTCGTTCCTGGAAGATTCGCTTACATAAAATCATCGTTCAAGTAGCGAGAGAGAGCAAGACGGTTTAAGCAGCCGCTCTGTGTCCGCGTGTGGGTTCCAGAGCAAGCGCACAAATCCGTCTTTGCTTCGCTTCGCATAAAAAGCGCCGTGCACGATACCTCGACCTCCCACGCGACAACGACTCCCGCTTCTTCCTCGTAGGCTTTGTAGGCAGACACTGGACGACGACCATGTATGGTTGTCTTACAGAATTTTGCGTCTTTCCAACTTCAGACTTCGAATACTTCAATTACTCTAACTCGTTCTGATTGATCAATTTTTGCGGTTTTTCTGATCACGATTCTCTAATTTTTTCACGACTGCTCTTGAAGCGTAAAAATTTTTTAAATCCTTACTCTCGAAGGTTGTCGCATCGCGATTACATTTCTGTCGCGCTTAAAAAGCGAAGTTTTCATGCGTCGCACAATTGCGTGAACGTTTTAAATTTATTTTTGCTTCGACATGTCAGGTTTTAACGCACACAGTCAAAAGTGGAACACACTCGGTTAGCAATGACGGCTCATTCTTTTAATTATCCGCGTGCAGTTAGACTGATTTCGCAGACGTGAGAAAATCCTTCGGAATTAAATTCACTGCTAACGTTACGGTATGCTTGTGGCGTAAAATTACTCGCAGCCGAATCCGGAGAGAAGAAGAGAGAAAGAGAGAAAGAGCGCGATCGGAATCTTTCCCGCGAATTAATTTACGATGTCAGTTTTAGTTGGCACTTTTCTGGTCGAGTGATTTCTTCGGAGCATCTTTATTTAAAAATTAAATTCTCATAGCGGTAAGACATATGTAAATTACATATTTACTGTTATCTTGACTTGCACTGGACGCATATTCTACTTGCTTTCGGTAAACATCGAGGAGTGATTAATCGAGTTAATTAATTAATGACACATAAATGATTTTTATGACACATGTTTGAAATCACTGTAAAAGATCAGATGAAAAGGCACTAAAATCTTCTTAGAAAAAAAAAAATTTATTTTATTGTCTCTTTCAATGTCGGCGGCGAAATTGCAGTAGTTCTATGCGTGAGAAGCACGTGCGCGCGCGATTGAATCTCGGGCTTTTCTCTCGCGGATTCTCTCGTTTGTCGGCAGGATTGCAGCACGTGGTCGGCGGAGCAACCGACGGCATTGGTGCAACCTGGCCTGCGCGAGAGTCGAGAGCATACTGCGTTCGAACGGGAGGTTAACGCGCCACCGAGGCACGACGACGACTTTAGACCCGTTGCCTTAGCATGCCTCACCAGTGCGCCTTGCCTTATCCCGTCCCTACTCACCTTTACCTTGCTTTGCCTCGACCTAGCTTTTCTCAACTTGCTTTGACTTGCCTTTTAGCTTAGCTTCATCCCACTCTTTGGTTGGTTGATTGGTTAGTTGGTTGGTTGGTTGGTTGGTTGGTTGGTTGGTTGGTTGGTTGGTTGGTTGGTTGGTTGGTTGGTTGGTTGGTTGGTTGGTTGGTTGGTTCTTGTCCTCGACAACGTTCGTTGAGAGTTTACGTTTGTCTCTTGTCGCAACCTTGTGAATCGCGTCGCGTTTCATGTGATTCTCTCTTTTCGTGTCTTCTTCGTCCTTCGTTCTTGTCATTTTGAGTTTTCATTTTGCCGCTTCTGTATGCTCCGAGTATTTTCTACGCTCGTTACACGATAATTAGTTCTTGTGGCTTTTCGTTTTGAATTACAAAGTTTGGCATAAAAACAACTTCTACAAATTTGTGTAAAGAACTATATCAAAAATATTTTTTCTTTTTATAACTGCTTTTACGTTTAAATATTCATATATTCATACAAAAAAAAATAATAACGTAATGTTTATGAGATGATGTTTCTAAGTTTTACGTGGATTTTCTTTGTCGACTTCGATGCTTTTTAAACTTACAATGATATCGAAATATATCGTTATATCCGTTTATTAGCTGTTGATTTTATTGACTAAGTCGTTATCCTTTGAAAGTCGTATCTCCGAATAAAATCTTTTTTCTTCTCTTCCATTTCTTTTCACGCTGGCTTTGTGTCCTTATACTGGCAACTTTATTTCGTCTTATCTTTACACATAACTTGACCTTTCTTTTCGCTCGTCTCGCCTGTGTCCGCTCCATTTGTCGTCGCTTTTTTCTCTTCTTTCTGTCGCGGATTCTCTCACGCTTGTCTCTCTTTATTCTCGAGTTTCTTTTTCTTCCTTTTATCTTGACTACCATGAAGCGTGAGCTACTTGCTGAACAATATCGATTATCTATCGAAACACGCACACAAGTAGACTACATTTAAATCATCCCGACATTGGTTGTTACCTCTCAGAATCTTTTTCTAGAGATTACAAGAAATATACACAAAGATTATCTGCCACATATATATTGCATGAAAGAGAAAATGGAAAAGAACTAGATGTAGAAAGTACTTTCACGCGCATGGTTTTTTATTCTTTTAATTAACAATTATCTATGACTTGCCAACTTCTCAAAATGAACTGCCATTAAACAATCATTAAAAGAATAATTATAGATATATTTTACATGTCTCAGTAGTAGAGAGCCATATTCATATAACTGCATCAAGTTGAGGTTAATTGGGGTCAAAAGTCGACTTTCTTTAACGACTGTCATAAAACAAAGCTGGTCTGTTAATACCGTATAACGACTGAAAAAAGAGGTGAAAATAAGGCACGGAAATACAGCACCACGGTTTGTCTCGGTTATATACTCACGCCGACACTCGACGGTCGCTCGAAGAATGTCACCGGAAAGAAGAAGAAGAAGAAGAAAAACGAGCGCAGTACACTTCGCGCAATGATACAAACAGCAATCGTTCCAAACTTATTATAGCCGGTAAGAAACTCATAAATGCTTATGACTTGCTTGCTGGTTTTTGCTGTGGCGTTTGTACGATCCAGTTAAAACACCGTTTCGCCGGATTGACTCGGCAACTAACTGGAGACGCGGTGTATAAGTAAGGACTCGCAGGACTCGCCGCGTCTTCGCCGCGTTTCTCGGCGAGGAGCGAGAAAGAATAGAGCAAACAATAAAAAGAAAGAGAGAGAGTGAAAGAGAGACGAAACAACACAAGCACGGGAAAAGGGCGAAGGTACAAAGAAGAGGTGGAGAAGCCTGGGGAGTCCCTTCAACGTCATTTGTAATACCGGATGGCCTAATGATGCGACTGGTCGTGACAGGATAGGAATAAGAGTGGAAGCGTGCGAGCGCGCGGTGAAGATTCAACGCGGGTTCTTACTCTCGCGCACCAAGAGTATATACAAAAGAGAATATATAGAGCGTGCAGAAAGAGGAGATGATCATACATATCCACGTGTCTCGGTCACTCGGTTGTTAAGGACGCGCGGAAAGCCTCGGGACGTATTCCGCTTGTCCTGCGATGCGCGACGGCGATTTGCTTCGTTTTAGATCATGGCAAAAGAGGGAATCTATATATCCGTCTCGTGTGCGTGCCCACTATTACCATCGTAATACATACGACTGTCGGCTTTTTGCAAACCACTTGCGGAGAAAAGTACGCGCGCGCACGTTGAAATTAATCTTCTATCAGCTACCACCACGAGGAGTCCCCAATATAATTTACTCGCGGAAGAGGTGATTGATGCGCTCATTGCACGCCGCGAATCTAGCGACACGCGTGCGTCCGGCAAAAAGTTGATCGTAGAACAAATTCGACAGTCATTCGTGACTTCTTGTCGAACGCGATGTGAATTTATGTGGTCCGCTTTATCACCGTGTAGAATTTCATTGACAAATTCTCGAATAAATACACAAAATCGATTTCTGAGAGAAATAAGTGGATTTATTTATTCTGCAATTAATTTCTTTCGATACTATCGGTGCGAATAAATCGAGCGCAAAAAGAATTATAAAAGGATTAAAGAATTAAAGATAAAGAAGAAGGGAAATTCATAAAATGTGTATTTGATAAAAATATAAATAATTATATTTTTAGTCGTTTAATATAATATGTACACATCATACAAAGTGTTGTTTTATAACACAGATATTCTGCATATATGTTTCTACTACGAGAAACATTGGAAACTTGATTGGATACATAGACATGTATGTACCGTAAAGTTGCAACACAAAAACTACAACGTATGCACTCAAAACAAGTTCAACGCTGCACGCGATGATTCCCCCGCAAATCGTGACGATCTTCGACGCAATGCGCTTTTCTTCAGCACGTCACTATAGGCATCACGACGCACTTCGAAGCGCAGCGTAGCTAATGATGCAGAACGTGCAGCAGTGTTTTCTTGCGGTTGACTAAGTAGCGGGATTGAAAAAAAATCGGCAACCCGCCGTAAGTTATGTCTGCATAGTCGCCGTCTCGATGTTAAGAAGTCCACGTAGACGTGCCATAAATTATAGGTTGAAAATGATTTAAACGAAACTCGAGTTTGTTAGCTTTATTTAACGCAACGGTATCGTGAAGTTATCAGCTCTCGTGCGTTGTCATGTTGATTATTTATGCTAAAATATAATATATAGCAAATATTAGGAATTGACAGGTAAAAGCATGTTGTTCTCGATCTTGGCACCGAAAACGTCTCCATTTTTGTACGAACAAAAAAATAAGAAGAAATTAGAAAATGCATCTTCCCGATCTCTATACGTGACAGCTTGAATAGACGGGAGAAATCACACACGGATCTTTCCGGCGCGTACGGGATACCAGTGCTAATTAAGTAGTTGAGGGCTTCGGAGTAGAATACCCGCAATTATCCAGGATTATATCCCGATAATCCTGCGGACGCTTCCTGCTTCGCCGCCGGAACGCGCAAAACGGCCGGTTCGTACGTGACACGACTTATACCTCGCGAATTACGAGCGACTGTCGGAGACGCTACTCTTTCTCTCTCTCTCTCTCTCTCTCTCTCACTCACGCCATGACTTTTCGCCGTAGGGCTTTCAATCGGTGGATTTATGCATCGGTAATTACTTTTCTATCTGGCGAGCCAATAGGTATAGGCAAAGCTAGAGGAACCGATCGTTTCCTTGTTGAGAGACCTTGAGACGGCGGCGGCCACTCGAGCTGCCGATCTTCTTCTTCCTGTTGTGTGTAGGTTGCTGCGTTGGTAGCGACCGCCGGACCGCCCATCGCGAGCGTCTATCCACATCGTGTCCGATAAAATGCTTAGTGCACCTGATAATCTTCGTCGCGATTAATCGACAGAGATATCCGTCCATTTTTATCTCGAAAAATCACGCAACGCTATCCTCACCACTTCGACGTAAACTTGGGATTCTATCGGTACTATGAGAACATTATACTTTTATCATTTATCAAGACGAAGTGCTTCTAACGAAAAATATGTCCAATAAAAAAACACTTTTCTTTTTAATAAATAAAATTAAAAAAAACAATATTATAATGATTTGAACGTACTTATAGAAATCGAGTTTTTTTAGTAGTCATGTACGTGATGCTGTATTATTTATATAAGATGCTGAAATATATGCAGAGTCGCACTTCTTTTTGAACCGTACGGTAACCTTTGTATTTCGCCGATTGCTGACTTGCTAATATAGTTTCGTCAATAGAATAGTCATTCCTGATGAGACTGCGCAAGTTTTTTACGAGTCAGAGACGAGAGTTCGCGTATATTTTGATTGCAACTACGGCTTTCAAAAAGTAGAAGCGAAGATCTTTTCGCCCGCGAATATTCCGAGATCATGTGTTTTACCGTTGGTGTTCTCGCTCGCTTGCTCGTTGGCTCTCTCTCTCTCTCTCTCCTTCTCTCTTGAGTGCTCAACAAACAATAATCTTTACGTTCTCGCTTCTCAAGACTGCCAGTTCTCAAAACTGCCTGGATAATGCGTTTCGATAAAACGGTATCTGAAATTTCTCGCGATCGAGATTGCAATATAATTCTTTCAGATTCTCGACGTAACATATAATATTTCTCGATTTATATCTTTACGTTGATAATAGGATTTTTAATTCTAGTTGAATTTAAGTTATATGTTGCCAATTTCGCTTCGAGACATATACATTCTGCACAAATTATGAGACTCAATTTTTTAGTTCTCAATCGATGTCTGTCAGTGCTTCCAATAAATAAATTTTTGTTTTTTAAATATCTATATTACACGATTACGTTGAAAAGAGAAAAACAGAAAACGAATTGCGAAACATATGTTAAATATTTTTTAATTGCCTTTTTCGAATGAAAATCACGAGGAGAGAAACGAACAAAAAGAAAAAAAAAAGAAAAATCAACATGGTATATACCAGTCAGCGTTACGAGGCAATATTCTCTGAAAGATTTCTCGCGTTCTTCTCACAGTTCGCTACTGCGAACATTCGGATGATAGAGGTAGAAAGCCATAAGGAAGGCACGACGAGAAACGGTTCCTCGATCCTTCGTCGAGTCACGACCTCTCTCTTTCTCTCTCACTCTTTATGGACGCCTTCTCCTCATCGGTCTGCCGTCTCTTGCGTTGTTTGCGTTCGATTTATGCTTTGCGGGAGAATTTCTTTCTTATATATTTTAACGAAAGAAGTGCAACAACCCTCTAAAAGTTTCCGTTTACAACCCAAGCAAGTTAAGCGGCGACTTTTGTTATTTGCTCTATTTGCTATATACGGTTCCGAATCTTCTCGGGATGAGCAATCTCTCTCCTCAATCTTTCTGATTACACACGCGAGATGAAAGTGGTACATAAAAAAAAAAAAAAAAAAAAAAAAA